>JAQIXW010004666.1:0-11272 GCA_034700685.1 Willowsia buskii | reverse complement strand
CTGGGGTAAATTAATAAGTGCAGACGCTGCAAATAATATTCTGGGTAAAATAATCCAATTTCTACTTGGCATTGCCAGGATCTGGTGACTGATGCCAAACGAAAAATATTTAATCTAACGCATTAATCAGAACCTTTGTCATCTAAACCAATTGCGTTCAAATATTGAGAGTTTGCACGGAAGAAAATGTTTCTTCAAATAAGCCTGAATATATGTTTGGCTTTCATTACAGATGCCATATTTTGTTTTAGACGGCACCCAACTTATCCAGGAACGTTCATCGTAGGTACTCGATATTACTGAAATATGGGCTGGTACAAGATACCTGGAAATATGGGGGGCTTGTAAGATTCCTAAGTCAATATTTCGAAAATTGTTAACTACTACTAAGCAGTTTTGAAATGGCTCAAGAAGAGTGTGTAGATTTGTCATAAAAATTTGGTAGCTTTGGAATGCAAATATTTTTAGAAAATAGCAACACAAGAAAAAGAAAATCATGAGAAAAGTTTTATTTATCTGAATGCTAAAAAACATGATGGAAATAGGTGCTTGATAAAATCGACATCGTTCACCTTTGAATGTCCAATAATTTTGAATAATTTTGTTACTAGATACAACATTTTTTTCAAACTCACTCTAGGGCTTTTGAAAGAAGCTTGTGTAGATACAACTTCAGTAAAAATGATTTCGATAAAAAGGAGGACTTTTGCAAATAAAATAAGTATTACATATGTAGCTACATAATTACCGGCACTGTTTACTGAACATTAATTGCCATCTTATTATATTTCTGTGGAGTCCTGGTTTGTGTTCATGTATTCATTCATTCATGTTCACGTCAGCAGCGATGGCTTCTGGAGTCAGAGTGGAGGGATGTGTGTGTAATTTAATCAATTGGAACAATTAAAAGGCAAATGCTTTAATTTCAAAAGTACCGAATAAAGTGCTATCTGACTGTTTGTTGCCCCACGATTTTCATACCAACCACGTTAATCAATATTCTTTGCAAATTGCTTTAATTGATATTGGATGATAGATAGAATATTTGCCTTGTAGCATAGATGTAGCATGCTTTAAGATTTATCGTCCCAACATGAATGTTGTGTGACCAATACATGGAAAATATAATTTGATTATACGATTCCTTTACAAACATAACTTTTATCTCTGAGATAAATTTCGTCACAAAAGCAATTACTTCGTATTTAACCCAAATCATTTTAATCAAATCAAATTACCTTTTTAAACATCTGCATAATATATTTGTTAGTTACTCGTATTTAAGCATATTGCTAAAAAGTTTGCTACGAATAGAATAGATTCGTCAAGTACGGAACACGCACTACTTTAACAAAAGTTAGTTGGTGAAAGCATCTAGCAAAATCCAAATCAATTTCTATTCAGAAAGTGGAGCATTTTGCAAACTTCTAAATACAAAAATGTTGCAAAAGCACTTCCAACTGATTGACCTGTCTTGTAAAACTGCCGGATTTTTAGGCAGCGTAATATTTTATTAGGATCCTTTCAATAAACAAATGAAAATTTCTCACAATTTCCCTTCAAAACTTGCTTCCCAAAGGCGAAAAATATTTCTACACGCACTATGCATCGCCATACTAATCATCCAAGGTCTTTCTTATTTTGTTGTCTGTAAAGCACAATCAACTCCACTCCAGCAATATGTATACCTCATTAGCATATCTATATTTCTCTGGACACATGCACTGATCCTAGTGTGCAGACGGAATGCAAAAGAAATTTGCACGTATGTCAACGGACTTCTCATGTTTCCCAGGATGACTTCAACTACAAACCTGATGGACAAATTTATATCGGACTCTACAGGTATTGGCATGTCTCATGAATCAAGTTCAACAGAAAGTGTTCATGAGTGCGATTGTAGTTGTCGCAATGGCATTTCAGTCATTTAGTCTTAAAATCCTTGTAAGAATTCTTTGGGTTCACCTACCTCAGAATCTAAAAATTCATTGATATACCTGAAATATGGGCAGACGTTTGAGCTAGAATATGTTGACTATCAGCTACAAATAAACTTTGACAAGAAGTATTATGCTTTTTTTAAAATTTTATATGAGTTTAAAGTTTACTGTGCTTGTTTTATTGGTTTATTTTTTTTTCTCTGCTTACATAATAAAGAATTTTGTTAGCACAAGGAATAAATTAGTAATATTAGACTGGCTTTTTGTGGAGCAACTTTGTTCAAGTAGATGTAGTACAGAATAGTGAAAAATCAAATCTTCCGGGCATATCCTTAATTTCAAGCTTTAACTATAAATGCAATTTCTTGTCACCTTGTGATGATAAGATATCATACCTATGTGGTAAATGCACTGTCTGAAACTTTTCACTGCTCCAACAAAATCGTCTTGAATCTACTATTTATGGCTTCAACCTAATTGCGTTTCTTATGTTTAATCAGAATCTTTAAAAAATTCTTTAAATTTAGAAAACAAAAAATTGCAGAGCTACTTAATGTATATTCCATATCGTTTTTGATGTAAATATCGCAATAAATTAAATTTAATGCTCATAAAACATGTAGTGATTTGTGCGATACTACAAATGCATTCAATTGCATTAACGAGAACTCTCCAATGCTCCACAAGAAACACAAACAGTCCCAATAATATTCCTACTCCAAGCAATACAAATATTACTACTATATTGCCAGTAAGACTAGCTGCTTTAGGGGCTTTACCATTTTCCCCCGAGTTCGCAAGATTTTGGGCATCGTAAAAACTCAAATACTTTGTCCACCACTCAATAATGCCAGACTGTCGCATTCCAAATATTCGTTTCATAAACTGCAACGTCAAAGGACCTTCAATATTGATTCCAATGGTTTCTTTTGTGTAAGCTTCTTTTCCAATGCTTACTACTGGGTTCCGGTTTTTCAACATTTCATAAGCAAATTTGTTGCAAAGATATTCAGGCAAAATTACTGCTGTTCTATTACAATCATTTACTGCGTCAAAGAGAACCTTCTTCTCGGCTTCAACAATATAACCGGCTAAAATGTCTTCTGAGATTTTAGCTGTTTTTCCTTTTAAATGAAGTCTAAATACATCATCTACTATGCCTGGCAAGTTTGGATGTAAATTACTATACTTGTATTCAATATTGGTATGGTTTACTTGCGAGAGACCATGAAACAGCAACACGTCATCAGAAAACATACCACGATACGGTGACCCATTATAACGTGTTTTTATGTCCCAAACTCTTTCAAAAATCGCGTTTTGCCATTCGAATTCGCTAAGATGCACAATCGACTTTACGTATACAGTGAACGCATCAGTCACCAAATCAATAAAATTTTCATATCTTAACGGCTCTCGCTGTCCTATCATGCTGCACACATTCGCATTTTTATATGCATTACTCAGTACAATCCCCATCAGAAGATAAGCACCAATCATACACCAGAATTTTCTGTTGTTCACTACAGATGTCGAAAATGGATTTCCTTGCTCTAGTAGAACTCTGAAGAGTGATAACAGATTACCTATTGTCTGCTGTAAAAACCAACATTTACTACCTGGTTTCCACTGCAAATACGTTAATAGCATGCAGATAACACAAGTAAATACTAAGGCTAAACCCCAGACATGCGTATCATAAGTATTTACCAATTTCGTGAATGGGTAGAAGCTTGCCCCTCTCTCACCACAAGTTACGAAACGTAAATTTGCTCCAGAATTCTTAATTGTAATAATATTTGGAAAGGAACTTGATTTTGCCGTGTAGCTAATTACCCAAGATGTACGTAGTGTGTGAGGTAGTGAACTTCTTTTTTTGCCACTCTTGCTTGATATACAGTGCATAAAGTGCGCTTGAGTGTCATGTTGAAAATACGTAAGGTTCTTTTGAATTGACTCAAGAATATGTGCATAGGCATAACTGACTCTTTCCTCTATATCAGGTATTAACATAGATGTCGAAGCAAACGATGACTTTGTTTCAGTAAACAAGTTCTGACAAAACAGCAGACTTCTGATTTCTTTTTTTGATAAGTGGTGTGGCTCAGAAACGTACCATACAGTTTGTTCTTCTTCCGTTTCTGTTATTGTCGTACCCATAATTACAGATTGGGACATATCTGACCATCCTTGAACCGACAAAGATTTCAAGTCTAGAGGGTTTTTAGAAGTGTGCGAACGCGTGCTTGAGATTCGTATTACGTCAGCCATGTGAATTTCTGCTTTTTTTGATTCTTTTGAGGTATCACTTATATATGCCAACACAAAAATATCAAATGAAATGTAGGGTAGTCCTCGGGTACTGGAGTACAAATTTTGCACAATGTCACTCATCCAAGCGGTAACTAACATTTGGTCACTCTTATGTAGAAGATCTTTGTAATCCACAAGTATATTGATTGGTGAGACAAGAGATGACAGATTTGGTAATTGGTAAGAAAATATTTTCGGATAATGAAACAAATGTAGTCTTTGTAAATAATACAAAGGATAAAATATTCCAATTTGCACTTGACAATTCCATGGTTTTGATGCAGGCACAAATCTATGAGGATTTAGCCTTACGCAATAATCTGAGCCAAAAAATTCAAAGGTTATACCGGTTAAGTATGATGACAGCGCGCATGGAAAAAAAACGCCGGAATCATTAGAAACTTTATCTTTCACTCCTGAGGGAACCCATCCGTTCCAATTGTAACCATCTTCAAGCTTATTTGTATCAGAATTGGGTTTGATGGATATTAGGGCTGGTACTGGGTACCTTAAAATGTGAGGTATTCCTAAGGACTCTACATCTATTTGGCGGAAATTATTTAGCACAACTAGGCATTCCTCGAAAGGACTGAGAAGGGTGTTAATGTTGGTAATTGTATCAACTTTGTTAGCAGTTTGAGTGTAGTTTAACTGTTTGTACGACCAAGTTTCCCCATAGCTATTATTTATTGTGCCTCCGTGATGCGGTTTAATAGTTATTCGGAAATTTCTGGCCACAAATCCTTTTACATTCACAAAATACAAATACAATAAAATTAACACAAAAAGTTTCATCTGTTTAATACGCAGAAACATTTTTGGGAATATAAAATGGACAGAGTTCTCGGTTGCATGCTCTTGAGTAATAAAATATGAATAAGCTTGTTAAAATATATTTCAAAAGGAATTTTTAGCAGATTGTGTTAAGCGTAACTGATTGTTTGCATTGAGTTATTTTTTGAATTCTAACCACCTTGGCTTGAAAAGAACAATCGATCTCGAGATTTTTAAAATTTAGCATTTAATGTTGAATATTTTGACGTCATAAAGACGTACTCAGCTTTTCTTTAAATCATGCACTTCACGTCTGAACATGAATTGGTAATTGTTGTGTAAAACTATTGTTAATTGTCAAAATATGGTTCTTTCTATTGAATCAGTTTTATTCAGAATCCAACCATTAAAAAATATAATGCATTTTCAAACGTTAAGCATACTTCAACTTAAATGTATCTTAAATGTGCTTCCAAGTCCCTGATCTAATCTTTTCCATTCAATGTGATATTACAAGTCATAATTCCAAATTCTATTTGTATCTACATGTACGTTTTGTTTCTTTTATGTCAGTGGTCTTTTATGAAATCATTTACTGCAAAGACTACTTCAGAAAAGTAATTTCAAGTATCATTAGATCACATGAGAGAAGAGACAACTAGATACAACAAACAACTTCAGTTTTGGATAGATATTTGAAAACCGTTACCAACTGGCATTTATGCATTTGTCCTTGAAAATTAACTTGAAGGATGACTCTGTAATGCTTCATAAAAAGTTATCACTAGGATCTTCCACTTGAATGGTATGCTTTAAATGCGACAAATTTTCAATCTTGTTTCGCTTGTCGTAATTTTAAAAAAGTCTGGTCTGAAACGAATTACGTAGATCTCAATTTTCCGATATCTGGAAGGAGAAATCTTAACTCAGCAACATGAATATTTTCTGTAAGGTTTTAAGTACTTCCATACCGCTAACTATGCATTTAAAACAAACTAAATATATTATAAGTTATGCATGCAATACGATTATCCTGCATATAAGAAAACACGACACAAAAGTTTTACAAATTGATTACAAGTATTTCAGTTTCAAAATTATCTACAAATAATATGCTTCCTGCCAATTATTTATGTTTGTTTGTTGCAACATGCCTTGCTTATCAATTATTTAAAAAGTGTTTCTTGTTCACCATTTTAATTTTATTTAATTACGGAATTTATTTAGTAGTATAATAGTCTGATAGGCACACCAATTTGATGTTTTGATTGGAGATTTTTCGGACATTGGAAGATTATATAAGTGGGATATAGAATACTTTCTCCGACTGAATATATTATTTATCTTGTAATTGCAACATTTACCATTGTAATTTTAGATGTTCTTGTTATACATGCTGAGCGCTCATTCCTAATAAGCCATGAGTTGTTTTATATATGTTAAAACTCAATGTGTTTAGGATGGAAGGTGATAGAGCATTAAAGTGTGTATTTATAACCTCAAGACCGATAGGATACACCTTTAGAAGAACTGGGATTAATAGATAATAGATATAGTATTAAAAAGGCATATGCTTTTACAGGCTTTTACTCAATTCCTTTAATAATGGAGTGGTTTTAATTTCTACTTGCTTGTTTTGCTTGAAATTCTTACTTACATTTGAAGTGGATCTTTAAAGCTTTATATTCTGCAAAAATAATAATTGTTTATTGAAACAAATGACGTAGGTTCCAATTTTTCAGTATATGGAAACAAGAAAATCATAATTCAATGTCATAATCATTTCTTGTAGGATTTAAAGCATTTCTCCACCATTTACTATTCATTCCATTCAAACCACACTTAAATTTTTATTCTATCTGCAGTAATTAGAAGGTACATATAAAAGGCGGATACTTTAGTTTTAAAATTTTCAAGGAATAAAGAGCTCCCTATCAATCTGTCTGTTCCCACTTCCCACACGTCTTGTTGTACACCGCATTTCACATGTTTCTTGCACGCTGCTTTAATTTTATAGGCGCATAAACTTTCGAATACGGGTTTATTACTTATTTATAGGTTTTAATGTATAAACATAGAACGCCAAAACACGAAATTTGTGTAACCAAAACATAGAAAATAGTATTCTGGAAATGGAAATTCTTACAAATGTCTCGAAATAAGGGATACATAAATTCGCGGTGGGAAAAATATCTAACTGATGCCAATTCAAACTATTCCTGGTGAGAAATAATTCGTCGGCATCGCGGATCCAGGGATCCGTAAGAATTTCCATACCCCAAAAAACAACGGTAATGATACGACGGACGAACTAATAATTCGCCAAAGCAATAAACACGGTAGCAAAAACATTCACTTTAAAAATATGTTTATTGATTGTTATTATTTAAAGGCTTCCTGAAAAACAAACGCTCAAAATAAATTTATCGCATATAGAATACGCGCTTCCCTAAGCGAAGTAAAAGGTCAATTGCTAACAGAATTTAAGCGCGTTTCCATACACTCTCTGACAATTAGAAAATTTCTAACACAAAAATGTTGCAAAAGCACTTAAAGCTGTTTCACCTCTCCTGTAAGACTGCAGGATCATTAGGCAGCGTAATATTTTATTGGGACCCTCACCACAAACAAATGAAAATTTCTGAAAACCTCCCTTCAAAAATTAGTTCACTAAACAGAAAAATTTTGATCCATGCACTGTGTATTGCCATAATACTAACTCAAGGAATTTATTTCTTTGTTATCAGAAATACACAACCAACTCCACTCCAGCAATATGTATACCTCATTAGCATATCAATCCTTCTCTGGACTCATGCATTGATCCTAGTGTGCAGACGGAATGCAGATGAAATTTGCACGTATGTCAACGGACTTCTCATTTTTCCCAGGATGATTTCAGATACTAACCTACCACAGAGACCCACTTCACTCACCGCTTTTCTGATCACTTGCGTGGCATACTTAGCATTTGCTTCAATGTTCATACTGCCTGGATTTTTTGTCTTTGGAATGCACTGGAACAGTCCCTGCGGGCCATTAATTGTAGGCCATCAGCTTCTCCCGGAATGCTGGGATTACTGGAAAATTAATGTAGACAGCACAGTTCTGAAAATGCTTTCAAGTCTACTAAAATTCCTGATCCTTCTTTTGAACCACTTGGCATGGAACTTTTCTCTAAATATTTGTGGCGTTTCCATATCTAGTATCGTCATGCTGAGCTCAATAAATATTCGAGAGTACCTGGAATTGTAAGAGAATCAGTATTTACTACATTTGATATTTTCGGATATTCAAGGATAAAATTTGCTTATCTTCCAGGTACAAGGAAGTCGCAATAAATGGAAGCACATCTTCTAAACATGAAACAATTTTATATCGGACACTTCAGGTATTGGCAAGTCTCATGAATGAAGTTCAACAGAAAGTGTTCATGAGTGCGGTCGTAGTTGTCGCAACGGCATTTCAATCATTCAGTCTAACAATTCTTGTAAGAATTCCTTGGGTTAAAGAGAATACTTTGCAATTGGCAGTATTTACTCTTCTTCTTGTTGAGTCAGCACTGGGGATAATTGTTGTGTTAGGGCTTATGGGTCAAATATATGCCAGATCAGGGGAAATGATTAGGGAAATAATGCGAAATTTAGTGGTCTGTAAAATGGAAAGTGAGTGGCCTTGGAAAAAAAGGTTTTACAAAAGTTGCAGCACAATTAAAGTGCGCTTTGGATCACTCAACTTTGTGGAGCCACTTACTCCATTGAATTGTATCAACTTTGGTAACTCTATCACTGTAAATTTATTGTTGTTGGCGGGAAAACGAAGGTAACAAGTAACATTTAGGGATGACATCTTTGGAATTCGGAGTGGCAGCGATTCCAACTATATTTCCCTCCACGCTGAAGTTTGGTTTAATTTTTTATACAAATGTAATAATTACTAGTACAGCATTTCAAAATCTAAATATTTCTTATTTTACTTGAGAGATATATATACTATATATTTGAGTTGGAATGTGTTGTGTTAAGTTAGCTGTGTGTATAATAAATAACAATTTTAACATATTATACAATAGATTAGTAACTTTTGTGGAGTAACTGCTCGTAACTAGTATGCACTAAACATTTCCACATTAGACATTTCCCACTATTCATCAATGGATTGATTTCTTTAACCACTATTTAGCGTATTCCAATACTTCATCTCCATCATTTAAAGACCAAGTCTTCCAAAAAAATAAGAAAATGAAGACGAACCAAGTCATTTACTGACTATTTAATGACAAATTCCCAAGTTTTAATTTGTATATTTTATAATTATCAGTTAGCATTTCACGAATACAAGCATATGTATTTATATTAATAAATAGGTTTCTCGATGGAAATTTAATTTGAGCCATCAAGTACTTTGCTGTGCTGTATACATACTTGGTTTATAACATTTGTGTTACTTATTTAAAAACTTATTTCAAAGAAACAAACAGGCTTGTCTAATCACGGATTAGAATCACCAATCCCGGATTAAGGATTGGTGATTAAGTTAATCACTTAATCACCAATCCCACTTTGGATTTTTTGCATTTAATCACAATCACTAATCCCGAAACCAGCAACCTTTGATCACTACTCAATCACCTTTTTAATCACCGCTACGATCTTTCCTATTACCTTTCGTTTTTAATGAATATTAACTCCTTGCCAAATAGCACTGAAAATTCTTAATATTATTTTCTTAGTCCACTTCAGCATAATAAAGATTAATTATGATTAACTCGACACAAACCAACAATACAGCCTAACTAAGGAAGGAGCTATTTTTCAAGCATTATACTGGACTGCCATCTTCTGCACCCGCACAACGAGTCTTCAGCCAAGGGAAATTGATAATGCAGCCAAATCGAGCTAGGATAACTGACGAAATGTTTTCACAATTATCCTTCTTGAAATTTAACTATAATATGTGGTACCTATTTATGACATACTGTTAAAATATTTAGTTGTGATATACTGTTAAAATACTTACCTGCGATATATTGTTAATATATCGCATTTGTTAGTCACTACATTACATCGCAAAAGTAAATAGTCTATAAATAAACTCAATCACTAATCCTAATCCAACCTGCATTTTCGGTCAACATTTAATCACCTAATCACCAGTGATTGGGATTAAAATTAATCACCAATCACTAATCACTGTTAAAAAAAGAACCTTCATTTAATCACAATCACTAATCACCTGACAAAACTGGGGTGATTAGACAAGCCTGGAAACAAAGTATACAAATATATTTTAGTATAGTTATGTCACAAAAAATACAACCATAATTATTAATGTACAATGCAATTTTTAGAGACTAGTCACCTGATGACAAAATTAAATCCTGATCTAACTATTCGAAGGACATTTATTATCCAAAATACAATCACACGTTTATGTTGACGCCATAAAGTATATCCCATTTCAAGCACTAGGGTTATCAAGGCTACACCAAGTCCTGCAGGAATGATTAAAAATATAGCCAATATTGGACCAAAAATAGAGGATTTACCCATTTGATCTTCGGCCGAAGCCACACGTCCACTTTGATGACCATAGCTGGTCATGAAATCACTTACGGCTTCGTACCAGTACTTAAAAATCCCAGAGGTCTGTAATCCCTCCAGCCTTTGCAATACAAAAGGGTAAAATGTGTTTCGTAGAAGATATCCTTCAGTCATGTCGACAAGCTTGTCCACTCCCAAATTCGAATTTGAAATGCCATTTTCCTCTAATCCGGCGAGAGCAAGGTATGCCGTCTCTTCTTGTAAAACAAATGCAGAAACCTTTGTTCTGCATGATTGGACCATATACTTCAGAGTATTTTCCCACTCTAATTTACTCGTTATCGGTTTAAACACTTCCGGATGACTTGGAAGGCTTGTGTGCTTCAAATATTTTTGTTCTGTAGCTGTCAAATTGTCCCAAAATTCTGGTGCCGTAGGAAATTTGTTCCAATGACCATGTAGCCCGGCCATAAAATATAGAATCCAGGACATGCAGTCTGGTTTTTTGACGTGATGAATGTAGGGAGGAATGTAAGTATCATTGTTAGATGTTGTTATATTGAACCATAAGGCATTAAAAGTAACAGATATTGTGGATATATTAAATGCCACAAGTTGGTCAAACTTCTTGATGGGAACAGGCGGAAACGGGCTGGTAAGGTTTATAATGTTATCGCCCTTGTAAAAGTTGGAGAGGAAAAC
>JAQIXW010004665.1:0-11272 GCA_034700685.1 Willowsia buskii | reverse complement strand
ATATGTTTTAAAAATAATTCACATTTATTGCACTCTTCATTTGAAACTTTTCACTGAAAGCAGCATACTTCCAATAAATATATGCATACATATCTACATATATTGACGTATCATTCGCAATATGTTCCTTTTTTATTCATTAATTTCACCTTTTGGTACGCTATTATAGTCTTGGGAGTTATGGCTGGCCTCATTTTCAAAGATTTATTACGAATTGCCGCCCGTTAATCTTCCTAAATATGTTGATAGAATTTACTTCAAGGATTATTGGAAACTTTTATGAATGTTCTACATACTTTGTTGGTGTCACGTTAAAAAATGAAAACGGAATGCTAGCCACTGTCCACTTAACATTGTGATCCTATGTTTTCAATGCAGCCGGGAAGATTACATTATTACATTATTCTATTACAACGATTTTGTCGACCGTTTTAATGATATCAGCCATCAGAAAGACACTTAATCGCGATGATTAATTGAGTTTGACTTACGTACCTCCTATGCACTTTAAATCTCAAAGTCACAGAAAGGAAGGAGGAACAGGTTATACTTCTTACACGATTGTTTCGTAATGATATCGACATAGAGCGGAATACACTGACTTGCTTTTAACGCTGCCCTACAGCCTGCAGAGAGGGTTGCGTTGCGAGTTAATTTTATTTTACAGCGCACTTAATAGTATAACATTGTCATAATTCTGGTTGGACATTTTTAGCCTATCTTCGTTGTACTCGTAGAGGGTGTCGCTTTTCTCGATTAATTTGCAAACCTCTCTGCTGCATCGTCTCCCGTCTATTTTTCATTGTACAAGATAGAAATGATAAGGAAGTCATGAATGATTGTAATGAGAAGATTTTACGTCAGTTTAATGTGTGAGGAAGAAGCATTTTATTAAGCTCATTATTGTTTACAAACATGAGGAACAAATCTATAATTAGGACGTGTGCAGTATATTGTGACATAATATTATATGTACATAATCATAGATAGCATTTACCTGAACATACACCGGCTATTAGTTTCTGGTCGGTGTTGGTTTGACATGTGTGTGGCGATGTAGTAAAATGTTGCAAAATTATGGGCAATAAATAAATACAAGCGTATTTTCAATTTAAGTGGTTGATTGATTTCTTTAAGTGGCTATTTATACTGTTCCATTTAATTTTAACAACTGTACGTAAATATTTGAGCACTTTTTCTTGAAATGGGTTACGATTGCGTAGATTTTAAAAGATTAGCATATGGAACTCATTACTGCATGTTTACCTCTTACGCAACAATAGAGTTGTTATATTGTTATTTTTATCAAGTTTTTCGTTGAATTTCTTATAAATACATAATATCAAAAATGAGGGATGAAGTAATCGCTCAAATATCAAACGGTTGCTTGTTGTGGATGCCCAAAGGAAACGTTAAACGCTCAAAACTAACTTCATGATCAATTCATTGGAATATTGCTACTTGCATGCAATTTAAATAGGTTGAAAAGAAAATTAGTGGGTAAGCAGAAAATGATTGAATCAAAATAATATGAATAAAACTGTGTACAATGAGCACGTTTTGTGATAATACATCACATTAATTATAATCAGCTTTCACTTTTGTATGGATAACATGGGATAAATATGGTTCCACAAATCAAAATCGGAATTTGCGTCATATGCAAGGTGTATGCATGCTACACACAATGCAAGCGTGTTCGTGGCTATTCCCCATATAAATATGTATGCATTATATTATTGTTTGAGCAAGATTGAAATGACTGAATCATTGCTAAAAGGGGAATTGATAAATTTTATTGGTATACTAAATGCTAAGGGTAGAGTCGGTATAGAGAGCAAATTGCAATAACAGTGGAATCATGTATCATAATATAGCAGGTTGATTTGTACTTGAAATAGTTGCTTAAACAAGATAAACCCCATGTATGTAGTACGAAAAGCAGTAAAGTTTAAGTTTACACATTGATACAAGCGCACGATCAAAGTCATAATTTTGTTGCCGTGAACAGAGAAGCATTTCTACTACAAAACTGTTGCTGTAAACAATCTCGCAGTAGTAAAGTCAATGTAAAACTTTGCGAGACTGAAATCGTAAACTGTTTTCAACTTTAAAGTCAAGGTGAAATATGCAATTTTATGTATAACGCATTGGAGTAACATTCATTCCAAGACAGACTTACTATAAATGTATTAAAAAACGTCATTGATGCAAAATTTACAATATGTACCTGTAGCTTGCAACTTGTTTTGTTCATACATACATCAATCTCAAGCTGAAATCCCATGAATTCGCTCATACACACAAACAGCACTTTTCTTAAAGTATTAACAAGCTTGACCATTCAAATATAATGTATGCACATTAGGTGTAGCGGTGTGAAATTAGTATAGAAAACGATAATAATGAGTCTTTTATTCATGGACCCATGCATTTCTAGACTATCTAGAGTATAAATTTTTCACATAGCACGTGTAATTATTATCATTATTTAAGGCTGAATGAAGTTTGTCGATAACAGAAGTGTGGGCACCTTAATAGCAGCAATTGCATAACAAAATCAGTGCTTCTATACAACCAGTATAAACGAGTCCAACAATATTACTCTGACCATTTTAATTATGTATTTTTCTTTTCCCCAACTTTAGACAATGCGCATCCCTTCTGTAAGTACACAGGGAACTATGTATTTTAGCTTTAGCTATTGCATTGGCTTACACATGCAATTCCCAGAGCATATAGGTGATAGGTTTGTCATTTAAATATAGTACAAAAGTGTATTTAAAGGTATAGGCACATTAACACCATCATGAATTATACCTACCTATCATTACCGTCATATCTTGTTGTTCATCTCAATTAACACTCCTCCTCCTCCTACAACAATACAGCACGTAAAAATGCGATTTAACTAACTATAACGTGAAAAACTCATTCTAACAGCGTGCTTCTGTTTATGTTTATTTGGTTACAGACGAGCAGCTTTTGCTACCGTGCCATGAGCAGTGTCTTGCCTCTGCAGTGCAGGAACGATAAGAAGCAAAATGTGGTGGCGGAGATTCATCACTGCAATTACCGCTGCCTCTAAAATTCATGCAGTAGATTCGTAAAATAGCTCTTCACCAATTCATATTATGGAGGTGCTTACTACAACAGCAAATGGCCGGCCTCGTTTCATTCCCACTAAACCAGTAGTTATGTCATCAGCTACGGTAGCTACAACAGGCACAATGACGCGCTCACCAATTTCTCACCATAATCCTCAGCACCATCAGCAGCAACAGCAAGCGTGCAACAATAATGGACAAAGTTCACCTCCTGGCCCTGCAGATACCACGATCAGGGACAAAACTAGATTGCTACAATTAGCAGAAAAAGTTCACACTCGCAAGTCCGCCAGTCCAAATTACGCAAAAAGTTTTCGTGCTATTACTTCTGCAGTGACAAAAAGTGGAAGTAGTAAAGATGAGGTGCTAACATCTGCGACAACTCCAACAGTGAGGAGAACAAACAGCACTATGCTTTCTTCATCCACATCTGCTCCATCAAGTGCATCCGTTCCAAGACCAAAATTGGAAAACTACAAAAACCCCAAGTTGTATGCAAGTTTCTCCAGTAAAAGTTCTTCCAAGCTGACCAAAGCTCTTATTAAAAGTGATCCGGCTAAAACTAATATCGAACATTTGGTGAACTATAAAAGTGTTAATATTAGCTCTCCAAAAGGAAGCAATGAATCACCACCTATTACAAATAGTGCAACCAGGAGTGCTGTGAATGGGAGAAAGCCCTCGGAAAATGGGGAGCAGAACCATCATCATCATCATCATCAGACGACTCATCACACCAATGGGAATGGTGGTGGTGGGCTAAGTAGTTTTATCACTCCTCTCAAAGCCCTACACGCCAGTTTTCATGAGCGAAGCAGTAAATTGGGGCAAACACGAAGCAAATTGTTTTCCCATCATCACAACAAGGAAATTTCCGCAAGCAATGCCAAACTTTTATTTGGCACGACAGAAAATTTGCATTCCAGCAGCAGTAGTGGTAGCTCCTCTGAGGACATATTAGCGACAGAAATAATTGCCTCAAAGCGGAGTCATCATCATAAATTTAGTTCACAGGATCAAAAGCTTCAGCAGAAGGAGCGAAGAAATGGATTTGGTAGCAATAATAACAAGAATGCTGCTAGTACCCCAGTGCCCTTATCATCAACTGCAGCCATCAGAGGACAATTGCTGCAGAATGGGAGCAATGCTACTTGGGCAAATGCCACTACTACTGCGACTACGGTCCCTCCAGATTTTCTTGAAGGATTTCGAAATGAAAACTCATGTAGAAGTATTAATAACGGTAATAATCGCAATGGTGGTCATGTAACAAACCATCGTGAGATAAATGGCGTAGATAGGGTTTCAGATATGAAGAGAGAACCACACGAACAAGAAATTAGTGGCACAAATGTTACAAATTCTTTCATCACGCCAGACATTCTTGGAGGATGTTTAGACGCTTCTAAAGTAGCCAACAAGCCAAATTCATTAATTTCAACGAGAAACAGTAACACAAATAGGCAAAAGGGTATCTGTGCAAACGATCAAAATAATTTGTCTGATGAATTAAGACAAGTGAACGAAAGGAATCACGACGCAGTTGGACATACCAGAAGGGCTGAGACATCAGCACCACCACCAAACAAATACAATTTGCCAGCGGCCCAACAACACTTCAGTAATAAAGATAATAAAGATGTATTGCAAAAACGAAAGAACATAGTGGTTCGGATGAGTTATCATCACAATGATGACGAGACAAGTTACAATGATTTATACCGAATTTGTAATAGCAATGGCGATGGTAATAATGAAAATGGAAATGTTGCTGGTGAGGATGATCAAGTGGATATTTGGCCGATATCCCCAATCATGGTGAGTACGGTGACCCCAAAAAGTAAGCAGCATTCTACCACAACCACTGCCGCCTCAAGAAGTGACAATGCTGAGCAAGTAATTATCACAGCGACGTCAGATAATAATTATTGTGGTAAAGAGGATCCCTACATTAACAAAACGAGCATTGTCGCCAATGCACAAAGTGACAAATATGCTGATAATAACCACGAAGATAGTCATCTTATAAGTAATAGCCAGTACACTCCGTTTAATTCATCACACAATTCATTTCATTCTAATAATGAATCTCATCACAACAACAATTTCAAACGTGAAGATGGCATTTCTCATCAACGGCAGCAACTGCATCTAGGACATCAGCAACATCCCAGCAGCAATCGGTTACCATCATCCGTATCAAATTCAGGTATATTATTCAAGTCGGAAGAGAGACAAATGAACTTACACCAGCAACAGCAACTCTCTCATCAAAATAGAGCCAACAACAGAGGACAACCACTTGTTGCACGCTCTTCTTCTTCTTTGCAAAAACCTCAAGAAAAGGCGGAACAATTACACCCCCATCATACTCACAATAAGGTAATTCAGACTCCGCAAAGTCATTCCCCTGAGGCAACCGGAAGTTCTACTTGGCTTCAAACCAAGAATTCTTCTACAACAGGAGGATCAGAATATTTGAATAGTAATTCTGAAGAAACTGTTGTAAACGGAGGAGCATCGTTTTCGAATAGCACAGACTTGAAAAAACAATCCTTGAAAAGGGCAACTTGTATCAGTGAGGGAGGAGGTGGCGGCGATGAATACATTGGTTCAAATGAAACATACTACGCAAAAGGCGACAGCGTAGTAGGTAAAAGTCGGTGCAACAGTGATGCTATCAGTATTAATGACAATGGGAATGAGCTTGCATCTAAAGACAAAATAGGGAGTACAATATCAAATAATGAAGAAAGTCAAGAAGGAAGGGGGAGAAGTCGACGAGGAATGTTCATGGAAGCTGAAACCAGTTTCTCACAACATCAGAAAATAAGTAGAAGTGGTGGTGGTGGTGGTGGCCGCCCTCAAACTGCCCTTTTAAGTGATGAATATGCTCGCTATTTGGGATATGATTATGATAATGGGAAAGCTGAGGCGCAGCAGCAAGAAGCACAAGCGCGTTTGCATGTGTTACAGCTTGGGAATAAAAACTCTGGCAAGGAAAATTGTGAGACTGATGATTGTGACGTTTTCGGTGGTGAAGAGGAGAGAAACATGACGATGCTCGCTATCACCACAACTGCAGCAAGTGGTCACGGACGATTTAAAGACAGAGTTAGTGGGAAAATGAATGTTACAAGTATCATGAAAGGGAAAAGGCAAGAAGCGAAACCCATTATGCACTCTGTTAGTTTTCGTGGAACAATCAATTCCACAGATCGTGAGAGTCAGCAGAGGGAATGCTTGAATGAGATTACAGAGCATCCCAAAATTGGACAGAGTGCGAGCTTCAGCAAGTTTGACAGGAAACGGTCGAGATCTCTACCCAAGTCATTTATGTCAATGAGAAATGGACTAAGAAATGTTTTGCCAAGGTAAGTGTTTGCTTTGCTTTTTATTCAATGAAAATAAAAAAAAAACATTTTTCTTTTTAAAAAAGGAGGCTGAAAGCAGAGAAAGCTGTTTTCCTGTCAAAATTTTTCCAAAATACCCTATAGCCTCTTTAGGGTTTTGGGGACAGCATAACTTTAAGCTTCATACCTTTGTTGACGTGGGTCAGCAAAGCAAAGGTTAGTTGGTCATACCAGTGGTGAGCGAGAGCGAAAGGGCACCATAATCACATCATCATTATTATATCTTTGTGCAAAGCAAAAATTAAATGCTTTATTGAAAGGCAAAATTGCTCATCATCAGTTTTGCTCGCAATAAAAAATAGTAATATTATTCAAGAGGAACATACCACAAATGTGCAAAGTGAATCAGCCCTACAGCCGAGCTACCCTTTCAAAAGCTTCAGTCATAAATTATATGGATAAAATGGAGGTCGCACCTGACGAATGACTGGTCACGAGGAATAACAGCCACTTCGTTTTCCTCATTTAGCTTAGCGTTGCTCGTGAAGACAGACAAGTAACTTTTCAATATGTGGCTGTCATCATCAAAAACTGCATCGTTATTTGTTGGTATTATTAGTATTGTTTGATACACCATTTTTACTGTATACAATGTAGCATGCGCATCTCACCAACTTAGAATTTCAAGTACATTTAGCTCATTGTTATTAAATTATTGCTAACTAATAAAACACGAAATGACCCCATGTTGGTGTAGCTTTGAATCAGTGAATTGTGCAGGAATTCATACAAAGTATTGACGCGCTACACACACGGTTCTCATGATCATCCCTAGCACCACCTCATTACCAATTTCGTATTTGATTCGATGAAGATGGTATACATATATGTGCAGAATGGGAAAAGGGAGTCAAAACGAAATACTAGGAAGAAGTACATCGGAATGCGGTGCTCGCCCCCAGACAGAACGAAAATATTATTTGGAATGCATGACTGAATTTCACATACCTATTAAAAATCGCTTTCTAGTTTCTGCGTACGCAAAACTGCTTCCTTTTAAAAGTGCGGTAGTAATATTATTTTTCAACCATGTGACATTTTCAACGTGCACAAAAAATGAGCAAATTCTTCTTTCGTCAAAAAATACTATATTGTATGAGATGAGATGCATATTATTATAATACCGTAGAATTGTGAGACAGTTAGCTGCAAATTTATACTTGCATAATAATGCGATAATAACAGTATGTATGAGACACTGAGGTCTTATCTTGTCATTTCAGTACTAAATACAGTAATAAAAATCACAGAGCGTGTGCACGCTTTATGAAAATGGCGATAAAAGTGAATACCTTTGTACGAAGGGAGCTATAACATTTTTCAAAAGTTAATAAAATTATGATGTGCTTTGTCCCTTTCTATTCTCAAGTTGTCGGTGATAATATTACTCTCGGCCAGTAGCCACGATCTATATTATATGACTATGTGAGGACATTGGACTTAAATAATAGAAAAAATGCATGCATAATATTACTATACTTAAACCCTTCATAGACCAGTTAATCAGCTATTATTGTAACGTTTTATTCTGCATGCTGGCTGACAAATTGAAGTTTTGAAAAGGACTACCTGAAAAATCTACTGAGCAGAATTTAGTAATAAATGACAGAAAAATCATAATTTCATAAATAATTTTTTAAAAGGTACATATTAGCTAACTACCAGAACATTATGAACAAATGAAATTCAAATGTATTTCATTGTTCGTAGGTATGAATAAGGCCATAAAATGTAGTTCAAAATTTAAATTACAAAAAGTATTTAAATCCACCGATAAAGGAACATATCAGCAAATTGATGCAGAACTAAAAACAGGATGTGATATTGTACGATTGAAAGCTAAAAGTAAAAATTTTATGCACCTGCATGCATGATTTTCTATTTCAATAAAAATAAACTTGGTGTCACTGACATTATTTTAATCATAATTAAATTATATATGTTCCTAATGATGATCCCTTAATCTCGATCTACTAGACTGGTAAATGTTTTAATGGTTTTGTGCATCGCACATCCTTGTTCTTCCTTACCAGTAAGTGTAAATAAATTACGATAGTATGCCACTAATACATTAGTAGCAAGTGAATTAGCTTCATCAGAATATTTTGTTCCATATATGCTAGAAATAAATGTAATTCCGGTTGTGATGTGAGATAGGAAAGAATTTTATGGTCAGGTATGGGAAAATCTTGTAGGAGCGATGTATTTTTATCGGTGTACAATGTATAATTTTAGACGTATGGTTTAGCTCGTGCCATCATTATGTTACCAGTTACATAATACAGTCACAGTGGCTAAAAGGCAAAAAAAAAACTTTGAACGACAATTGGCTACATAACCTAAACATACATATGTACATTGTTACAGTTTGTTACTGAAAAAATGTTCATTTTTCCATTTCATATTATTTTAGGGCACATAAAACACAATAATGTTAAGTTGACTTGAGTAATGTGTAATTCTAGCCTACGCCTGTAATCTAGCAGAGAAATGTCAAGCAAATCCTCTCATAATTTTATTTAGTCTCATTGCTTGATAACTGGCAGTGGCAGTACAGTGCAGCGCGTGGTAAAATAGTTGTTGGTTTAGACTTGCAAAGTGGATTTAGATACACTTTAATTGCTACGTACTTCAGAAAACTCGTGTCACCTATTGTGTTTGATATTTAAATCAGAAATTATGATTTAATAATACAGAGAATAAAATATGATATAGAATGTAATGTAATTGCTTACAAAGTTAAAGGTGTTTAAAGGAAGTTTAAGCTTGAATTATTCAGAGTGTACAGTACACAGTATGACCGGTCATTGGCTCACCCACTTACATTATTTACTTGAGCTAACGACGGCATACTTATATGCACACTACATAAACACAATATGACATCACTTCACTAGCCCATTGCGAGCAGTGAAGTGTTCATCAGAAGCCAAAAGGACGTTTCTTTCTATCCCGATGATTACCTGGGCTTTCCTTTTGTAAAAATACATAGATAGCTAATATCGAATTATGAGAACATCATACAAACGTACCTATAAACCTGACATAATACAGGACTTGGTTTACAAAGTGTTAAAAATGTCTTTACACACCAAAATTTGTTTGAAAATGCGAATGCGCAAAATTAATAGCATAAAGGTGTCGAGGATCAGTATTACACGGCTTGAATAATGAATTCTTTTGTGAAAATGGAGATGCTCATTAACTATTCAAAAATTAAAAGAGGACACTGTCCGCTGATATTCAATAAGTTTTCTTAGTTGCTCGTTGTGAAGCGAATAGGTATGGTAATCGATAAAAATTATTGTTTTTGTACGGTCTTAACCCTATTATAAGTTACGATTTCAGGACGACATCAAGGGTAAAAAATGTCTTGGCTCATATCTGTCTGTCATCATTTTTTTGCAAGATAAAATCTTTTCTTCTTTTTTGCCGTTTCAATGCTGAATCATAAGGAATGCAAAACGCCTCTTCTGCTTTGCTTGTGGTCATGCTCGTTTACGCGATGGTACTATGTGACATACTACATTGATGTTTTAGGGGTTCTGATTTTTAGCACAAAATCATGTGTTTGCTTGCATGCATATTGTACCGAACCCGTCGTAGTTCTGTACTTCGGAGGTGTTATTTGTGCTCGTACATACATTGTTGCTGATATGGGGTGATTGTTGATTTTTGCATGTCTTTTTGCATTATCTACACTAAAATCTTTATCAGGTGTGTGTGCATCGTCAATTGTCATCGTGGGTGGGGTTTATGGCATGCTGAATTTCCAGTTTTCTTACTTTTGTTAAGCATCACCAAACAGTAGTAATGATTGTGGCGTAGCGATTTTATTTTTTGATGCCTCCTGCAAGTTTTCGTGAAGACTAACCGAAGTCTGAGATGTCAAATTGCTCGATAATTTAAATGCGCAAAGTGTTAAGGAGTGGGATTTTATTGTGCATGAAGTGAAATATATTATAATCCTAGCTCCTTTTTGTATGAGTTTGAACAAAAACGTCTTTACAAATCCGCACATTGAAAGTTGATAAGGCGAGTGTTGTGTCGTATCGTAGGCTGAGTTATAAAATGAACTTGTTTTTCTCTTTTCCATATATATCTCTTGTCATTCTAAGATAACTGACAGGCACAAAAAGTAAAAGGTATTTTTGCGATTCTTTTGCAGTAATAAGTCTGATTTATTTCGAGGAAACTTGTTTAGATATATTTTATACCTTTTATGGATGTGCTTTATGGCCTTCGCTACTGTTTTCTTTTCTAAGCAAAGGATAGACTTTATAATGTATAGTGCATCACGATGCATCCCAAATAAAAATATTGAGCACATTAATACATGCTCCACAAAGTTTGACAACCACAAACTTGATCAGTCACCAGTTACTCTCAGTTAAATTTTAAGCAGGCAAATCCCACAGTATGAAAAGATTTTTACCCATTTGATGTAGCTACTACATGCCATGTAATGTAGCAGAATAATGTCGGGTTTAACAATGAGACCTAATTGTTTATATTTGAATTGACCTTGTGGGATAAATTTTAACCACTGATGATGTACATCATCATCTCTATGTAAATCTAATGTGAATAAAAACAACTAGCTTCATAAAAGGGTATGTGTGCATAGAAAATTCACAGGGTGGGTTCCTCATTAAGATGATAGTGTCAAGTGTGACGCAATTACCAAGATAATTGGGCTAATTTATTGTTTCAGTATAGATTTAAATCATTTACAGCTAAAGTCGCTTCAAC
>JAQIXW010004664.1:0-11273 GCA_034700685.1 Willowsia buskii | reverse complement strand
AAAAAAAGTATTTTTGGAATCAGTCATCCATACTATCCTTTCTTTTCTCTCCCTCTCCGTCTTTCTCGTCTTTCTGACAAATGTCTTGTAGTGAATAGATGAAAGCTGTATAAAAAAGTGAAACTTATTTTTGTCGTAATGGCTGTAAGCACTTGTACTTGGACCATTAGGTTGAAAGGAGAGAAGAGACTGGTGCCGAAAATATCATTGACGTGTATGAATAATACGAACAAATATGTACAAATGTAGGCATATTTACAAAGCAGCGTGGTAAAAGCAGAGAGTAGAAAGAAAGTGTGTGTGTAAACGGAGCTAGCATTCGACACCCTCGAGTTTCCCTGCTGTTTCTAATCAAGAAGATTGAAGTGGGTGGGTTCCTTTTACTAAACTGCCTTTCTGATGCTATCGTCATGTTTTATACTCTGTGTTGCACAATAGCTAGCTTACTTCATATTCTAGAGAAAAAGTTGTAATGGTATGTACATTAGTTTATACTTTTATATGAACAATGCATTGCACTTTTCCACAGTGTACAACATCCTAGAAGTACGCATTTCTCTTTTCACATTTACATACAAGAAATACGATAAGGAAGCCTACCAAACACCAGCTTCATTTCCAGTTGTGTATATTATTTTTCTAGAGAAATTTTACGAGATGTAGAAAAACTTTTGTTAGGGAAACAAAAAGTCTGTAACTCAACATTTGACATACCTTTTCACGGGTTATTTCTCCTGTCGTCTTTTTTTGTATTTATGCTTTAAAATTGAACAAGTTTTAAAGTTAATAATAAAAATACATTTACACCATGAGCAATATGAATACATAGCAAATTTAAAAAATGAAACATTTTTGTGAAAGTTTGAGATAAAATACTACTACACTTTTCATACATGCATTATATTTGGTCGTCATTCATGTGAAAACTGTACATATATATATGACATGATATCTATCTCACGAATGTGCATCGCACTAGTCAACGCAAACACCCCCAAAAATTTCACCATAAAACGTGCTACTACTGCTGCTTCCTTTTCATTTCTTGCGGACATCTCACTATGTGGTTGAATGAATAGAGAAAAGGCTGTGCTCTTGAGAGCGTGAATGCAGGGAAAAGAAGACATATAGAGGCATACCTACGTTGTAATAACATAATGTACATAGCTGCATTCATTTAATACCAAGCTAGTGTAAGTAAAGATACAACTTTTGCTTACCCACTGCCATTTTCAGGGAGGAACCCGAATTCTTCGGTTCGGCCCTTTCTCAACATTTTCTTTCCCTTTTTTCAACCTCTCGGATTTTTCCGGAAGGAATATAAATTGTCGCCTTTTACAACAAAATTCCTCAAGTTGCTGATTGTCCGTAACATTTCATTCACTTTTAGCTATTCATCTTCACGTTTTCTCATGAATTTTGTTAAAATTTTAGGAAAAATTACGATGAAAGTAGCTCACTAATTTGGGAGAAAAATTTATTTCAAAACTTTCAGAGTTATTGATATGGATGATAATAATAAGAAACAATAAAGTGTTAATATTATAGTCCCCCAAAAATTTAAATACGCATAACAGATACATGTAACCAATTGATTAATATTACTATAAAGCATGTATAAATGTCAACTTTACCATAAATCACCTGTTGTAGACCAACCTCATGTCAACCGCTAATTATAATAACAATGAGCTCACAAGTACAGCCTCCAAACTTTTTTTTTCAAAGTTCTACATCACATCAGCTCGAGAATATTCATATGTCTTATTAATATAATAGTAGGCTCAGTCCTCATATATATATGTAGTTCATAAGGTTTCCATTCTCCATCGCGCACCATCAAAGAACTCACAGTGAGTTACTGTTGCTGCTTGTGTGTGTGTGTCAATATCATTTATTACAAGTTGAACACTTGTAGGGTCTCTGATTGTGACTGGCAGTTAAGTAAGCAGAAATTATAAGGATGATGGTATTTATTAGCTTACTCACAAAAGCATAAAAATATTTTTCGGATCCCTTTCCTTTTAAACGAGATGCACATTTTCACCCACAAAACATCATGACTAAATACTTAAATCTAATGTTTTACATATGAATAAGGTACATTTTGTATGAAAGTTGCATGAATTTATTGAATATTACATAACTCGTGGACACTCTTATAATAAATTTATGGTTCTTGTTACGGCAGTTCAGGATTAGCAAAGAGAAGCAATGGAAAACTTACACCACTTTATTTTCTCCGTCATCAGATAAAGGCAGGATCGCGCATGATAGAAACAGAGGTGTATAATATGCTATCACGCACAAGTTTTTGTAAGTCACGGCCACAACTTGTAATATATTTATGGAGATCATCAGATTTCTGGTTTGCATGTATCACTTAATTTTATTATTGTGCACCATGTTTATATGTTATTATTATGCCAAGAAGATACCGAAAAAGTCCAACTTTTCCACTCATCCTTTTTCCTCACATAAAAATTCAACTGCACCATTAGCTGAACCTTGTTCGTACATATGTAGAGAAAGAGAAGCATGAAAATATTGAAACATATGGCTGATAATGACACGCTGGAGTAAAAGTCTCTAAAAGTCAAGCCATAGAAATGTTGGACCCTTTTTATGCGATTCACTCTCATCGACAGACAGACTGGCATTAGACATCAGGCAGAGGATCGTCCCTAGTCCCTTCTGTCAAGTTTTATTATCGCGATGATTATTATGTTCGTGAAAAATAGGGATCTTTAGCTAGAACCAACAACAATAATAATAAAATACATCCCTTTTTTTGGTGTTATGCATTTTCCTTGTACTTGTGTAGGTATATTCTCATTCATTGATGTATGCTCATACTTTCTATATATATGAGTAACTTTCTATATAACTTTTTGGCATGCATGTGTGTCGGAAAAGAAATACATTTCACTTGATTTTCTAATATTTACACAAATGGATGCGAATTCTCTTCTCTGAATTAAGTCTTACGAGCTCGGTCTACAACAGTGAACCTTTGTTACAGGATTTTTGAAGGTCTTCCAGTAAGGCATTATGTGCTATGTTCCTTTGTTATGGAAATGTCTACTGTAATCCTCAAAGTTCATAATAATCACTCGATAGAACTCTCGAAACCTGGACGGAATTACTGAATTTCTACTCAAAAATGTTGCTAGCCATTAGATGTTTACTCATATATACTGTGCGGTACAATACCGAATTACTTTCCAAGAAACCCGTAGAATTCATGATTTCTTTTTTTTTTCTAGCGGAAATAAATAAACAAGAAACAATACACTTTCTTCTGTTTCATAAAAAGCAGTATAAATTATGCATATATTTTTGTGTTTCTACATACAAACCTCTATCTCTCAAAGTTTTTTAATTAGCTACCATTCCTGTCAAATTAACTGGGTGAGTTGAGAACTTGAAAAGCAAGAAAAAAAAACAAAGCGTTATGTATAAGAGTATATAGGCACTGAAGCCCCAACCATTATGGTTAATTCTGTATGAGCAAAGAATAACAAAAGATTTGCTGAATAGGTAATTGTTTTTTACGATTAATTCAGATGAGGAAAGTCATGTATTCTACTTTTAACGAGCTAGATTGCCCCTTGCCCACTACTGTCCAGAAATAAATAAAAACACGCTTACGTAAAAATACATATCTGTTATGGAAGACTGTAGACTGTCTGCCACATTAATGAAATGTGTGAGTAGGTTTCACAAAAAGAAAGAAATTTCAGAGTATGACTGTGATATTAGATTCAAGAAAATAAATAAGTGATTCATGAGAAAATCAATCTACCCACCGAGAAAACATGAAAAAGAGCAAAAAATAAAATGCAAGCTTGCTCTGCTCTACCGTTGCGTTACTCAATAAAGCGAGTACGATAGCTGCTATTGAATTCATTTAGTTTAAGTTTATATCCATCATCTAAACAAGTATACAAAACATGATGATTGAAGTCGATGCTTCGGTCTTCGGTAACCAGAAGCATTGTGTTTCGTTAAATTTTAATCAGTGGATCCAAATTAAAAATCGATCTGCGTATGTATTTTAGCCAGTCCACCAGGAACCCGCCTTTTTAACAAGTTTTATATCAAGCATCAATACATCTTTTCAATATTTATATACACTACTTATCATCATACCGTACACATTGGTTTAAATTAAAAAAGAAACATCCTTCAAAAGAAGTATTGTTGCATGAAGGGGTGGGCGTGCACCATTTTCGGTTTGTACAAGTTTTTCTCAAAATTGTAAAGAAATAAATTAAAAAACACAAAAGCTTTAGCTCATACAAGCTATTTCATTTAGGATTGATCTAAAAGTTAAGGGACGTCATACACGAAATTTCTAATTTTAGGAATACCATAATTATTTGAATCGGGGAACAATAAATTGTATATTGTGACACATTACAAGGAAAATTGATGGACTACCGCGTATTATGCACATATCAATTTATGTATACTTCATGAAAATGTCAAATTGAGTGTCTGTCATGATATACTATATACTTGAAAACAAGATGTTCAATGTGTTTTGGCAAAATTCATTCATCTTTTACCAAGGAAAAGGCGTGTTCACAGAATAGTGAAGTGGTTTTGTATTACTCTCGTTTCTTTCCCGATTAATTTTCTCATTTTTATGATTTTTTAATCAGCCAGTGAGTTTTTCAACGTCACCAAATGACATACACTTAAATCTTGTAATGCTGCTACTTTTAAATAGTTTTTTTCCTGATATTGAGAAGCAGAGAAGAATGAGAGACAGTTTACCTAAGGCAATGAATAGTTAAATTCAAGGATTTACTCATATTGTTACATCAAACCAAAATGCGATAAAGAAAGTCATGCATTAAATCATGTTTGAGTGAACATAATATTTTGTTGTGGGTTGTTTATTCACAAAAGCTAAATTTACGAAATCTAAATCAAATCGGTCATACCATTAATGCTACTACTTTTTTCTGTCAAAAAACGAAATGTACCAGGAACCGGAAGCACCTGTTGCCCTTTGCCCCAAATGTGTTGTCCACAGCGTCAGATTTTTTTAACTGATGAAATGGTTTACGATTTACCCATTCTGTATAGGTACTCTTTTCCTATGCATTTTGAATAAAATCATAAATGAGCAACCCTCTTTTCCCGTTTCACACCTGTACGAAATCATGCTACTTGATACGCTTTTTGTTCCTCATTGTTGTGAATTCATGCGGTTAGATCATTGTTCTTGCATAAGGTATGTCCTCGACTTCTCAATTTGATAATAATGTCCATTATTGTCACTTCCCTTCGTGGACAACAAAGAATTTACAAAGATTTAATTCAAGTGTTCCTATACTTTTGTATTGTCAGATCGTTTTTAAGCAAGTATTCATGTGGTACGAAGACTACATTCATAATGTTTAAATGTCAAAAACTGTATAAGCTTACATATATTTTACCGTATGCACCTTCGTACAGTTTCATACTGCAGTGTGCTAGAGAACGAAGAAAAAAGTTCCTTGGTGGAAAGGGTTAATGCTTAGAGCTGAATGTGAGCACAGACGAAGAGTCGAATATCGTACCAATTCCCTTGAGTACAAGTTACGTGGCACGTATGAAAAATGAGGGTATTGTCTTATGAATAATAGATTCTTTCAAACGACTTGGTTGCCTTTTGCCTATGAAGTGGCTGTTTCGCGATACAAAGACAAACCCACAACACTTATTTCATATTATTGGTAGTTACTGTTCTAGGAGAACAGTTAAAAAATTTATGTACTTTGTACTTTGTTTTTAAACCAGAACCTCGTATTTTTGATTGATAGACTAGAGGTGGCTTAAACGTTTTTCGTAAGGTGTACCTACTAAGTTTCAGGTCTGGAATAATATCTCGTAAATTTCCTATAGTTATTTATGATAAAGGTATGTATATAAAATACTTTACTTGACAATAAAATGAATTCTATACTTATCCAGCCATCCAGACAAAATGTCCAGGCGGTGCTGTCGTTGTTTTGCTCTTAAAAATTATCATATAATAAATGCAACGCACACAGCTTGGGTATTCTCACGTTTAAAAATCAACGAATAAAGAACGCCCTTAATCCAAAGAAATTACAATTATTTAGCTTGTAACATCATGTATAAACACTATTTTTGATAAACTTGTGTATGTCACACAATGAAACTCTATTTGATGATCGTTGATCAAAGCTAATGGAATATTAATGAAATAATAAAAATCTAAGAAAGGAATGGGATAGTTAAATACTCGCAACAGTTTTGCAGCCTTTAGTTTCGCTTGTAATTTAAATTTGTACAGACGCGTACTCAAGTCACATGTGTAGATTATCCTGCACCAAATGCACCGGCTTGTTAAGCGTATGCAACAATACTACGGTGGCAACTTATCATTATCCTCTCGGAAATGAATTACAAAAGCTTTGAGGGTGAGCGGAAGCGTGTATACCAAAATGTTTTCACAACCAAACAATGGGGAACATGGGTTGAATTCATATAAAGATCCTTATAAAATCGTGGACATCCTTTGCATGCGTCACGGCACGTGGCCCTTTTCCAGATACTCAAAGGGTACAATCTTCTTCTCAAGGGATTTTCATCATATTCACACAGATCATACCATGAAACGAAGCAGTGAAACACCGCTAGTGTAAGCATCTTAACAATGAAAAAGATTTCTCCATCATGCACTGGTCTCTCAATGTAACACCAATTCACACAGTATGAAAACTGGTCTATTATATTACCAGCTTTATTTCTTCAGTTATTAACTTTGAATTGAAAACATTTTAAGAAATCTATTTAAATCTATTTTATTTTTATGTACCAAGTACCAAGTCTTGAATGCTAAAACATTTTTTTTTTCATTCGAGTATCATTGCGTATCGTTGAACTATTTTGGAAACAAAAAATGCTGTTTTCTTCTCATCCGACCCTACGTTCAAAATTTTAATCAGACGTTTGTCTCTGTGTTCATTTTATGTGCATCTGGTAATTTTATTAAGAACTAGTTATTCGGGTGGTGTATCGGGTCATAGGGCATAATTCATTTATAATTTGATTATAATTTGATTTACTCTCTGTGGGAAGCCAACAAACACTTTGTGTGTTGCCGAATTTTTGCTAAGGCCTGGCAGAAAAAAGCACAATCACACACATTATCAGAGAAAGCAACTGCACGATACGCACACATATCATCCTAATATTATTATCTCTATTCACAAAAAATATAATTACGTTACATGGATAGAGAACGCAAGTGAAAAGAAAAGAGGGTAATGTCTAGCATTGGCGTTTTGTGTGTTTTCCCAAGCGGAGAAAAAGGTAAAGTGACGGAAAGGCAAGAGATGCATAAAAGCTATACACCATGGGGCAAGTAATTCCCTATTCCCTGTAGTTTGCTTGTAATTAAATTATGCGATACAAAACTATGGACAGGGACTGAGCGACACAGTGAGATGTGAATTTCTTATGACGTTGGTGCACATGTCGAAACAGAGGATTCCAAGTTGCCAAATAAAAACTGGTTTACGCTTTTGGCTTTGTAATCTATTCAGAATAAAACTACCTCCATTCTCAGCGCGTACGCATAAATCTAAACTTGAAAATATCTAATGTAAAGTTATGAGTACCTTCTAGGGCTCGATTCCTAGAGAGTAATGCTAGCAGGACATCGGGAGGTGGTTCTGGTCTATTTAAATCTGGTGGAATACTAGGACCATTGTTATTTGGAGGGACGGCTGGTGGTCCGTGTTGACTTGACATTGAACCTCGAAGTCCAATAGATGTAAATGCAGGATGTGGATGATGTGTTGACGGAGATCCCATTGTTGGTTCACCACTCCCACCACCTACAATCGCAGCACACATTGTTAGTTCCCCACCAAAAAGTAAATTGTAATTGTAACTGTGGTACAGGTAGTTCCGCTCGTCTCATTCACTCAAGATGTCACATTTACGCATATTATGTGCTTCGGTGCACTAATATTAACACTTCCTTATAAATTCTTCTCCATCAGAAAAAGCAGTATATAATTTCATAATACCAACTGCAAATGGCAAGGAAGGAAAACTATACAAATATCACCTATCACACATCACATCTTGACCATTCATCTGGGAAAACTAGAGAAGATTCCCTTCCCTTGAGAAGATGAACACAGGGAGGAAAGGAAAAGAAAGTTTCACACTTTTACCATAAACTCATGGCGTAAAGTAGTTTATGGCGACTTTTCACATCTGATGTTTTGTACTTTCTTTAGCAACTCCTTTCTGATGCAAACACTTCTGGAAAAAAGTCAGTCGACATGATAGAGTTGAAGGGATTTCCAATTGTCTGCAAAGTAGGTCCACCACCACTCCAACAGATTATTTACTGTTGTACGGTTTGTAAGTGTCAGTTATTTTTTCTCTAGACTTGTAAAGCGTGTAAGACAGGGAAGAGAAGAACTTTTTGGAATGAAGTTTCCCCGTTAATGTCTGTATGTGCAGGAGCATAAATGATACAAACTAAAAGTATGAATGCCTACACGACTTTGTCCACACATGAGTTTTTTTCTTCCTTTCACACAAGTCAAACTCCTGTTGTGATGGCGTGGTTTCTAGTAGATCAGTCAGTCAGTCGACTCCTCACAACTAACAGATCAGAGATTATGTACTTTCCTTCCTGTGGCATGTTGTACTGGTAAAGTTTTCTCGGTGGTTTTTGTAGAGTCTGCTGCTATGCTGCTGGTTGAAATAACCCCGGAAGGAGTAGCTGCATGCATGGATACTTTTTTTTCTTTGCCCCTTGTACTTTCTTCCTCCAGCTATGTACTCTGTGGAACAGCAGCAGCGAAGAACGAAAGCTAGAAAGCAGAATGCAGCACAAGCCAAAAAATGTATCTTCCAAAAAACACGAAGCTTTTACTGGTACATCACATTCAGGACTAGCCCATTATCAAGAGCTCGTGATAAACTCTAAGCCCCGGCTTCAGTGTAAAGAGAAAAGTGGATTCTTTTTTCCGCGCTGTTGGGCTGCAACATATAGAGTTCCGGATATATAACACCCTGCTATTATCACGGTCGGAGAGAGGACACACAGATACATATGCGCTGTATAATCATCATCATCACCATCACCCTCATATATGCCATTCGTATTTCTACATAAACCAGTCAGTTGTAAATTTTCTCCGTTTCTTCGAGTCTGGAAAACCAATGGGTTGGTTGAATGAGACATTTTGCCCCGCCTGCCTGCTTCTCTAACATGACTACGCGTTTCCCACCCTATAAGAGACTTTGTGCTTTTATATCCAGACACTCAACATTACACACAGTTTTGTAGTTTCATGGAATCTCTTCTGTGAATGCACATATTACGCACACTTTTTTGTAGAAATAAGACTGTCACGATGAGTCTGTCATGTACAAAATGTGAACTTTCATGCACTAATATTATGTAGGTAATCATTTCAACTAGCATATTGAATTGACACTTGTTACTTATCAATGATTACAATAGACTTGTATTAAAAATTAAATCTTTAAATAAATGATGAATGAATATTTAGTTGACCGTGAGGAGAATATTGCTTTAGCAGTAGACAAATTAATATGAAATGGTATTACGTGGGGTTAGTAGTGGTAGGTCGTTTGTACAATGTAAGCATTATATTTGTCATTGTAAAAAAATGTTACAAAGTTACTATAAGCTACACACGCTTCTTTAGATTAATGGTTGTTCACCTACCCTAAGTGATTGATTTGAAACAAATGTAGTTTTTAACTTGATGACAGTGTGAAATATGAATTTGGAAACTACATTATTATTATGGAGTAATTTAATTACAATACATACAATAATCCTTGTGCCTTTTAATCAAATTTGTACTCAGACAGGTGTGCATCATGATTAGGATTAATTAATGCATGTACAAAGTATAATAATAATATGCAAATCTAGTAGATCCCTGTACACGGTACACTGGGTACACTATGAAGTGATGGCAGTTGTCTAGTGGTTGCCTCAACTCCATTATTTTCATATTACCTTTCATCTATTGATATAATTGCAACGGACTTGTCAATTCAGATCATATCAATTGAACTAAAGCTATCCTGCTTAAAAGAAGCAAAATGTGTTTTCTGATTCTTGTGCTAGATAATAACAGTTACTCTGCCCTTTGGCAAAATGAAGATTCTAAAGTCTATAAAATAGTTCAATCACTTTAGATTATTCTTTTCTCAAGTAACCAAATGATATGCAACCGGGGCAAGTTTAGGACACAAATAATAGCTCATACTCAAAAAATTCCAAAATATTTCACAACATTTACATATCTGCAGAAATTCAAAAGTTTAAAAAGATATTTAAAAAAATAGGTAGTACAAGTACATCTTAAAGCTTTACGCGGCAGTAATGCTATGTGCTTTTGTGAAATAAAATAGTTGACATAATATATCATTTTCTTGCCGGATATTGAGCCTATCTTCTAAAAGGAGGATTTACAGAGAGTCTGTAGGAAAAAAGGATAAAGGATTGGTAAATAATATTTAGAGCACAATTGATAGTAGCATAAATTGCTTGAGTTATTTGCAGTGCATGGATAAGCGTTAACTTTGGGCAATAGCTTTTGCGTGCTTAATTTTATTTGTATTGCATCGCGTTCCCTTTGTGATTCTGCAATTGTTCTTACATGTCAACTCTCGATATTCAATTATAAATAGCGAACGATTCAATAATTGATGCCAATCTAAACAGCATGTAGAACACACAAAAATGCCATTCAGGACTTGATCAAGTGGGGCAAAAGGAAAGAAATAAAAATATAAGAGTACTGCTTGCATAAACATGTAGATGCAATAATGTTGCATGTAGCTTTTTGATTGACACAATATTATGGACACTGTACGCTGTACCCACGGTTTGTCTAGTGTGCAAGAAAGTCGCCATTATGCACGCGTTTTGTTTGTGTTTTGTGTGCATCAATCAATTAAAATCTTTGCTTGAAATACTTTGCTACCAAGCAAATACTAAACTGAAAACTGCATGCATATTATTAGGAATGAATGGCTCTTGACAATGCTGTCATTGCAGTACGATAAGCAATTAATAGATGCTGCCATTGATGGTACTGACACGACACAGCCAGCATCCCACATCAGTGCGGTTAGTTGATTCGTTCATGATGCACTGAAAGGTGACAGAAACCAGACCACAAGAAGTTGATAAAGACAAAAGTTAAAGGACTCTTGAGCAACGGGCATAAAACTCATTATTA
>JAQIXW010004663.1:0-11276 GCA_034700685.1 Willowsia buskii | reverse complement strand
AAGTACCTTGCGCACAATTATACGCAGTATTCAAATATCAGGCCTGGAAGGTTACTACAAAATGAATTATACTGATGTACTCATTTTACCTACCTTTGTTCATTTTGTACTTCGTTAATTCCTTGATACGAATCTCACTTATAATGTTTTTACGATTACTTGGCACTTTTAACGGGAAGTCATGATACTGACAACGAGGACTCTGGTTAGTTATAGGAACGAAAGCATGCTTTCAAAGTATAAGCATGGCATGCCATGCCTTATTAACGAAACGGTGGCAAGTCATTGATTACAGAGGAAAGTAGGCAAATCAGTAACTTTTCGCATTGTTGCAAATAAACAAAAGCAAATGTTTTCTAATCTTAAGTAATCCACCCCACAATGCCAAAAATTCGAACTGATAAATGTGCATATGACAAGGATGATGCATCCATCGACGGACTTAAAATATAGTTCGAGGAAAATGTGAATAAGTACTCGGTTCTGACACTCCGAGTCTGCCTATGCATACCTAAGAAAGTGTGTGATTTACGTTTGATCAAGTATGTGTGCTTATCTCATGATACGTCATTGTGGTCAATGGCTTTTCCTTAGTCACATAATATTCTCGTTGGATCCTTGATTTTAAATCATAATATATTATTCAGTGGTTGTTGTATTTATGAGTAAACTTATATCAAAGTGACGATGATAAATACACTTTGATTATTATGCATATTAACACGAGTCCCCTTTTGAATGCTAGGTGTAATTATTCATTTCAAAAAATAAGGGAAGAAGAGGCGTGTATGTGCGTGTTGGTGAGTAGAGAAAAAGAGAAACAAAGCTGGGAACGTCGTAGCTCATGAAATTCAATGATAATATGATTGCATGATGATAAAAAGAGGATGATGATAGTTGATGGGCAATGCATTATTGCGCCCAATCTATAATATTACAAGTCTTTTTGTTTTGCAACTCAACACAACAAATAAGCAAAGTGATCTTCATATCTTCAAGAGGGTACATATATGTGCCCATCTAATCACATGTATAATTGTTTTAATTCAATGGACTTTATAGACAGAAATTATATGTTTTTGTATATTGACTCACGGTTTGAATTCACACATACAGCCCCATCAACTAATAGTGATATTTCAAAAAAGCAGTTGAACGCACGCCACCCAAATATGATTCTGCAACGCTCAAATGTAGCTGCCAACTCATTCAACTCATTATAATTGCATAAAAGTTAATGGAACAACAACAACAGCTAAAAGATTATTACCCATCTCCGTATGTATTGCTCATCATCATCATCATTTCGTAATTGCAAGTGGCGTGATACCCAACGTTATGTTAATTGAATGAATGACATGAAGAATTGACTTCCATACATGCCCATCTCCAAAAAGTGCAGAATAGATTTGTAAGTGCGATAGCTACCTATGCAGCTACGTACTTACGTAGGTACGTATCGAAAATGCCTATTGAGAGTAGAGTGAATTGATAGGAGAAGTTTTGAATGAGAGAACCTTTATCCTTTTGCCGGTGCATTCGTTTAAAATTGATCTGTTCAGGACAAGTGTAATTATTTCAATTATTGGCGGTGTATGCCAATGCGATATCTAATGATAAGAAAAATCATTAGACCCAGAACTTGCCATGGCCCAAGACCATAATACATAGCCTTCAATTATCGATACACAAAGATACGCCATTAAATTATTGGAAGTCAATGTGCCACGCCACCCTTGTTTGGCGTTAATTGATGTGAGATAAGATGCGTAGAGGCAGGGAGGTCTTCCGTTGAATATACATGACATTTGAAAAAGACGCATCTAGAAAAAGTAGATGCGAATTAATTCATTCTTTTTCATTGTCAGATGAATAGAATATATGTGTCACTTTATATTTTTGCTTTTCTGACACGTTTTGAAGTAAATTACCAATGCAAATTTCTTGTTCTTGCATAACCAGAGGGTGTAAATTCAAAGCAAATCTAAAGTACAAATTAGAGAAAAACCAGAAAATTGTTTTATTTTTCATTGTCATAAAGGTCAAATTTCGTATTCCAAATAAAATAGTGCACTGAAGTCATATTGATCTATGAATGAGCATATGTTTAACCTTTAAAACTATCAAAAATTGAACCGATTAAGCAATATCTTGACTCTTGTAATGTTGTAACTCATCTACTGTGATATAATTCGGCTTCTTACATTTTAGGTACTTACTTTAATGAAAATCAAGGTTAAATTTACTTTCTTGATGTAACATATAACTTGGCATAGACCTTGTTTTTAGTACGTTACGTCGAATGGGACGGATACAAATTTGTGCGCACAACGTAAATTGATTTACCACTTGAAGAAAAAATGTGTGTTCATGTTTATTCGTAAATTTATCTTAAACTGATGTTTTATAGAAAATCAGAGAAGCGCAACGCTTGCTTGCTGTCTTCGTAGAGCTGGTGATTCTAAAAAATGTTTTGTTCTTTTTGTGAATGCATCTTTAGGAAAAAACATTGCATTTTTATTGAAAGTGCCGTTACGCTAGACAAATTGTATGGCTTCACATAATATTATGCACTATATAAATGTTGAAGAATGAACAAACGTTTAACGCTTCCGTTCCGTTTTCTTTTTCAAGTGCATCCCCAAAATTCTCCTCTTGAACTTAAACCTGCACTCTATTAAATCATTCTTCTGCGTAGGAGTATTTAAGAGAAGCACCACTGATCATTGCTCTCTGGGTTTCTGACTTAAACTGGTTGGATTTACGGGTACTTTGCGTTATGTATGTGTTGTCTGACGTCTTTGTTATTGATTCTCTGATAAAAGTTTTTTTTCTCAAACCTTTATTTATGTGGATACATTTTACCAAACATATATTTACGTTTTTCAATACTTGATGGTCAAAATTTGACTTTTTTGCATTTATTTGTATCAAGAACTCGTGATTTCGGCATAATTTTATTACATGCTTGAACAGCTACACAGAGTATTTGCATAGAGAAATTGTCGTTTCATCGTAGGCCTTCTTGATAGAAACTTAGATGAGGCCGAATTCGTAATAAAGTAAAGATGCAATAAAAGTCAAACGAATATCTTGGCTCATCATGGTTTAAAGGTATTATATGACGATTATGATAAGTATGGTTGTAAAAAATTGGATGAAGATGAGCCACGACTGACCACAGCTTTAACCGGTAAATTGCATATCTTGGTCTATGTACGTCACAATATATAAGCTGAGCATACAATAAAATTTGATGTTCTGTTTGAAATGTGTATAGAAATACTAAAACACACATCTTTATCTTGATTACCAGTATACCTATTCTGAATAGAAAACAACTTCATTATATAATGTATGTTATCGGAAATATTTTCGTGTGGAATCTTTAAGACAGGAGTTATGTACTCTGTGCTTGATAGAAATGTTCGTTCAATTATAGAAGAAAATATTATGTAATACATATAATGCTAGAAGAACATTTTAGAACGATCCTCACATACTAGCTGCACACACGCCAATTTACTCAATAAGTATTTTAAATACTAATAGCATTTTAAAGCAACAGGAAATAGAAGCATTCATAGGCAATATGAGAAAATGAAGAATAGCAATATCTACTTTACTATAGTCTGTATGTGTATAATATTATGTTCATACCGGAATTGAACAATTCAAAGAAGAATACAAAAAGGTTTCAACATCATCACTCAACAAAAGCTCATGCTTCAAGTTGCAGCTTTCCACAAACAATTTATGTTTTTCCGTTCTCATTATGTATTTATCAAAATCGCCAGCAAAGTATAAGCACGATGTAGTCTCCACAAATAGTGTAAACGTATCAGAAACGAGGTGCTAAATCTTACACTGTACGTTTCATTACATAACTACATAATCATGACACATTTTTTTGCTCAATCATAAGCTATGAAACAAGTGTGAGCAGTGTGGGAGTGCGTTATGTGATGCAGTTCATCAAGATAAAAATTAGGATGTGCATTTACACGTAAAGAATTTTGAATACGGGTGATATACAGATTCCACGTTGCGTTGCTTTATGCGTAAATCATGCCATGACCAGATTATGGAATTCGTGGTTAGATATTTTCCATAAAATTGTTCTTGCTCTTTTGCAAGCATATTAGACGTAAGGTTGATGGAAGCTTGATTACCTGTGAGTAGGTTTTAGTTGGAACTTGCAGATGATTTATCCGTATGCAGATATGTGCATGCTGCAAATATTCATCGTCACCCTACTCCTCAATTGTATGGTTATTATTGTGCAGGAATAATAATAGTTTATAGTTTATTGTCTGATAGGAGTAGCGCATCACGCACGCACTTGGCTGTTCGTGTGGAATTTGTTCGGCAACCGTATCATCAAACCTATTGTTCCTTTCAATATGTTCTATAACGGACCTTGTTTTTTCTTCAAGAATGAGAGTACGAACTTATGTGCACTGCTTGAGTACAAGTGATAGAGTTCCCTAAACATCTTCAAAAGTGCTTTACACAAGCATATTCTATTCTGTCTGATAACAACAATGATAACGATAATGATAGAGATCTATTTTAAAATGTTTTCTCTGGCTTGATGTATTGACTACAAAAAATGCAACCCAGGCGGGACCTTGATTTCATAGATGGGTCTGCTTTAGTATCTAAAATGCTTTAAAAAGTATGCCAAGAAAAGAAATCAATGAAATTCTAAACAATACTTTTGTTCGTCAACGTTAACACATGGTATTCAAAAGTACGAATTACATTTTGATGCAAAAATTAAAAGTAAGCACCCCAAGTCTATAATTATATATTTGATTCCATGTGATTTACTGAGTTTTGACTGTATTATGTAAGCTCATAATAACAATTGGTGGCATCGTGTAAAAATCACTTAATGTTGAATATGAAATGGATGCAACGGGCAAATACCAAATCATTTTTAATAGCAATAATAGCAAAAAATTGGGAAGATTCTGGGGCGAAACGATTAAGTTGCTCGGTTTCTGCTGGCTTTAAAAACTTGATACGGTTATTGTTGCCAAAAATAAGCTTTTCAAGATGTCTAATGAATTTGGCAAAGATAAAGAAAAACAACAAAAGGATTAGTTCTTTGTTCATTTTCCCATAAAGTTTGTGATTCTGATTCTTGCTTCATATTATAGTTCAAGGGTTTTCATTTCACAAGTTTATTCCTGAATTCTCATATTAAAGAAGAACCTTTATAAAATTCTCAGCCACTCTTGCAATTTAAAGAAGTGTGCCACAAATCATTAGTAATATAGCAATTAAATACTTTTTTGAAACCGAAACTTTACCGTAAAAGAAACTTGCCGACAAACATGCAATTCAATCCGTAAGAGTGGTAAGGTAAGATGCAAGATGCACTTACACGATAGATGATAACAAGCATGTAGTAGTAAAATTCACCTAATGTGTTGATTTACTCTCTCTATGAAAAACATCCTTCAGTGCTTCGTAGTTCATGCTAAGAAACCAATTTTATTGCATTTTAAGCATCCAACGGCAAACTTAAAAAGACTAATGACACTACTAGTAAAAGAAGTATGATTTAAAAGGCTCAGTTAATTGTTAATTCATGTATATTTCTTTCAACAAACGTTTCACGGTTAGCTTTATTTTGGTAAACAAAATTAATTTGATATGACACTATTAACGTTATTTAATGTCAAGAAAGCACTAACATTATTGTTATCATCCAGCTGAAATTTTTTATTTAAAAACCACATTTTCATATGGCAAGATGAACTTGAAGATGAAAAAGGAAAATTGTGTTTTCCCGTTGTTTTAGTAGATTCATTAAACGATCATAAAACTACAAGAAAGAGAAATATTCATTTGTCTATTAACACAGCGTGCTACTCCTCCATTCGATTCCCACTTGAATGCAGAATTTTCGTTTTGTTTCATTATGCGAGGCCATATTTCGCTGAGAAATGGAATGGCTACTTACACGTACGCATGTACTATTAAATACTGTACTATAACTTCAGTTTTCGGTGGGGTTAGCACAAGCGTTTGTGTGGCACTGTTGATTGCGTTACTTTATTACTGCACTGCATTACTCCTTGTGGTCGGTTGGTGGTAACATGCTCTCTGGTGCTTGTTGTTTTTTGAAACTGATGATGATGTTGCAAAATTATAAGTGAAAAGTATTAAGAAAAAGGTCTAGGTCTAGGAGTTTATTAAATAAAAGAGCAGAGATGGGGTAATCATTACGAAATGCGTGTGCGTTCTAACAATTACAGTAAATTTTCCCAAGACTTATATTACTTGCAGTGCCGTTTTGCAGGGTTGAGGACCACCATGGACTGGAAAGACACACGGGCTAGGTCTTGATTTTTCAGGATACATTAAAAATTAAATACAAGACACAAATCCACCTACGTGCTTTCATATTCAATCCTATTGTGCAATGTATTACAAAAAAATAATTACCGGCAGTTGGTCGCAAGTTAATGACCGCTGAATCACTTACTGTCCCAAATTGAATTAGTAAAGTATACAAGAACGAATTTTATTTTCAAGTTTAATTACTGCCCAAATTCCTATTCATGTCGGTCAAAAAAGCTATTAGTCCACATTCGACGTGATTTGTTATCGTACAGATATTTGTAAATTCTAATTATGAAAGATTAAAGTTTCACAGGTTACTGTGTTATTTCATTTTTGTCGAGTTCCATGAATAGTTCTCCTATACTTTATTTTTCTGAGGAGATATGCAAATATGCATTAATTAGTGAAATTCTTTGGCTGTGATGATCAGGGTCGGTCATAAATGCGCAATATTGATAGATTGGATCCTTTTAGAAATCAAAGAATCTTATTCAAACAGGTTCCATTACATATTAGAAATGGGGTTTACACTCGACTTCAAATCATTTAATTTTTAACCAATACTTAACCCAAAAACATTTTGATGACAATTAAGAAAGTTTATCACAACAGCATATTATGGGCAAAATTGAGTACATCTTTCAAACATGATGCGCAGGTATTTCTAATTCTGAATCTCAATGATTTCTTTTAATGATTCTTCTTTTTACTATTTGTTTTATTTTCCACGAAACGAAGTCTTCCCCAGTAAAATGAACAGATCAACGGGGAATTTCAGATAGACTAAAGTTTATGTGATTATTGGTACCATAAACCTGACGGTTTTATTTGTATAAAAGCTAAAATGTGTACCTATGTACGCACCTAAAACATTCAACTGAATGAGTCCAATCAAAGAATTCATCAAAATGCAAGGCTTAACATTTTAGTGTGTCTGACTTGATGTATAACTTCGTAAAACAGCAATTTACACAATGTAGAATAAGAGGCAATATATTACACTTAAAAAACTTACCTAAGACTAACAAACCCAATGTAACTGAGTAAAATCTATTGAAGTCTCTTGAAAACAATCAAGATGATCTCGGATTTTAAAAGAGCACCCTTATCTAATCAATCATCATGTATGGTGTGGTATTTATGTACTTTGTATTATCTTCGTTATCACTAATAATGCCGTCCTGGTAATTTGCATCTTATTTTATACATCACATTACCTACATATAAATATGAACCTGTCGTAAACATAGTAGATGAGTTAAAAGAATGTTAGTGAGTCGCCACAATAATAGCCTCATGCATGTCATGTCCATGTGAATGTACAGTCTGAAGTTCGCCTGTGCATCATTGCATTTTTCTTCTACCTCCGTGCAAGATTATATATACATTAGAGTGACTCATGATCACAATATTAATATTATTCCCAAGTTTAGTTTGAGCAACTCGGAGTTATTTTTCCGTGGTAAGTTGTACAAATGCGAATTGAAGATATATTTTGTATGTTACATAAACATCTTATATTGTTTCAATTTTGCATTCGGCATTTTAAAAACTTTATTCGCAAAAGTCTTTGCAGGCTTCACACTTGCATAATACCTTTTTGTCGGGATATATCTTGTTCAAAGGATCGGTCTGTTTTAGACAAAAAACACAGTGAAAGCCAATTTATGCGCACTTACTATTAGTTGCTTGACTAGGCATATATGTTTACACATTAAGTTGTGTAAACATTCTTTGCTCATATTTCATGTCAGTAAGCAATGAAAATTTTTCATTTAGACTGCATCTATATAAACACTTTTTGTTGTTGTTTATAAGCATTCGACTGTGTTGCTGATGATGGTATGATAATAAAAAATACAACGAAAAATAATATTATTTGAAGAAAAAACGAGTTACACAATGTTTTATAACAAGGTATATAATATATGATAACGATATATGATTGCATCTCTAAGAACAAGAAGAACTTGTCTCCTTCAATTTTCTATGGACTTTCAAACATAATTCACACATAAGTATATTTCATGTTAATTACATGTGTGTGTATATAGTTGTCTCAAATAGTTCTTTCTAACAAATGAAGTAATTCATTAAAAGGTTGAAGGAACAAATTTTAGGCACATATAAAAAAACATTTTCATTCGCTTACAGTGCTCTAAGCTAAGCTATTTTTAAAATGCATGTGAAATACAAATTGTGTGCGTGTTGTAATTAACCTATTAAGTTATCACTCATTTATAGAGATGTAATTGATGAACCAGGAAATCAAAAGAGATTCGACTTTTTGTGTGCGTATCATTTTTTCATGTCATTTGGAGTTGACGATAGGGACATCAAAACACACTGGTGTAATGAAGAGATGAAAAATGAGGGAGCACTTTGAAATTCCATACCAAATATGCGGTTGTATATCTGCTATATATGGATCTTTCTTTTGAAATGACGCTCCTCCAAACTAACAGCGAATTAGTCATTTTACTCACAATGTTTTCGAGCACGAAGCTATTAATTGATGTACCTATAAATTTTGCAATGATATGATTACAAGCGAGGAAATTCATGTTATCATGAATGACATTCCTTCATAAATGAGGAGTCGCGAAATAAAAATATAGACATTCGAATCTCTACTGTATGTATCGTTATGAAAAGTTGTCACTGACCGTGTAGAAATAAATGATATGTATGGATCTAATGTGTTTACGTTCTTGTTTTATGTTGATGATGATGGTGGTGGTGTGTTTTCGTTTTGTGTTATGCAATTTTCATGCGACACACAAAAAGGGGTACACGTTTTTCTTCAGGTGAAGATGAATACTGTGTTATGTGTCTTATGTAATTCACAATTAATTTACGAACTGTCTACAAACACACGATTCAAAAGTTGAATGCAACACTATTAATTTGTAATTACTATTATGATGGTTAGTTTTGAAATATTATAATGCGTTTTCTCTATAAAACTCCTAAAGTAATGTGGTATTTATTATAAAAGCTCATAGGCGTTTTGGCAAACAATATATTAATCAGCAAAGTTACAAACTCAAGTGGGGTTGTTTGTGACTTTGCTGCTTGAAGGGGCCAATATTGTTGGTGGAGTACATTATAAATTTGCCAAAGGATCTTTTGACTCAAGATTCACTATTAAATCACAATGTTCGTTATGATGTATAATTATTCGATAGGCATTACATATGGAGCTACGGTATCGATGCATACCGGCACCGGCAACCTTTTGAAATTGTTTGCGTCTTGCGTACTTGAAGCTGGAAGAAAAAGAGAATTTGTTCGTTTTTGGTCAGATACAGCAAGCTAACATATTTGGTTTAACAAGATGAGTTGGCCATGAATTGTCTATGTGATAAAGATAACCACAGTAGTGGCAATTTTTAGTTTATGTGCTCACTCTAGAGCGGAATCAGTGATGTTCTTTTGAGCCTCACATTTCGCCAAACCCCTGGTGCACGTTTACTATTCAAGTGACCGACCGGCTCTTTTTTGGCTGCTTGTTTTTGCTGCAGGTTATGCAAAATTATTTGAAAGATGATCATTACTTTGGATTATATGCAAAAGAGAATTGTATATTTAATGGTAGAATACAATGGAATTAGCGGTATTTCACCCAAGAATTGATGGATTTTTCTCAGGATTTTTTAGCATAAAAGCGATTGCCTAATATAATTTTGGGATGATCTGAAAGCTATTCGGTTCGCATTGATGCCTGTATCTCTGTTTTGTGATTTATTTTCATTGAATATATGACAAGTCATCATCAAGAAAGGAATTCCTCTGATGGGTTTTGTTGTTTTTATTGTGACTAGACAATTAAATGAATTGATTGACTGGTTAAGACTAGAATGAGTGACATCACTACTGGATTTGAGCATTGTTATTATGCACATATTATTATCGTGTCAAAGACTTTCTTTTCCCCCAGCAAATAATGAAAAGCCACCTTATACCTTAACCATTACTATTACACCACATCACAACACAATTCTGTATTGGTTGATTACTGCACCAACATCAGTAACAAGTTGTTGTGAGGTAGGTTGCAGCAAAATGTCATTCAAGTCTCGAAAATCTCATAATACAACTTTGAGCGCTTTCTGTAGGCTCGGTTTTTCCTTCTGGTTTGGGAAAATTGTGATCCTTTGTTATATGCAGCCCTTTCAAAGTAATGAATTGAAGTTACAATCGCCAACAAAGTTTGACCACAGACAGATCTTATCAAATAAAATGGTTTATTTGCTTGGTTTTCTGAGGTTTTCGTGGTTCGGCTCTATGTGTTCCCCTCTCTATCATAGTAGTTTTGAAATTATGCGAACAATCATCATCACTATTTACATGTTTGGGTTCGTAATAATACTAATGCATTATGCATCTGGCCCAAGAATATTTTCTTAGATGAGCTACAAGGAAAACACAGGCTCAAACCCAGAATAAACTACCACACGGAAAATATTGTTTTTTTTTGCTTATTCTGATTACCAAAGCTGTAGTCCAATTCTCGTCTCAAGATGTATTCAACATGGTTTTTAAGAGGAAGCATGTCAACCACAAGCATTATAATTCATTAAATATAATTCATATCTCAGCTACCCTCAGCAAAATATTTTTATGCAAGTATACCTATAATACTTAACTGTTCCAGCAATTAAATTAAATATTCTTTCTCTTTTAGTTTTGTTTTGTAAATAAGCTGAGAATATTATGTATGTATGTAGGTCAGTGATGTTCACATATTTGCGGGTATCTATTTATGTAGGTACAATATTTTAAAGTATGACTAGTTATATTTAGCAAAGGAAATGCCGCCATATAATATAGCTTGCAAAACAAAAGTGGTTTAAACACAGCTCTCATAAGGATGTGACTATTTTATTAACCACTTGCTCTACATGAGTAAGTGAGAA
>JAQIXW010004662.1:0-11277 GCA_034700685.1 Willowsia buskii | reverse complement strand
CCTTGAGCAGGTTTGTATTCCTACTTGTAAGGTTATATTTAAATGCTGCATAAATCTGTTGTTATTCAGCTCATAAGATAAAGTTACAAATCGTGACTCCTATTACATTTTTCTGAAGAGACCAACGCGTTGAGAGTGTCATTGCAGAGACTGAGCGCAGTTTTTAAAAGTCGTACAAGTTGGTAGATGTAGAGATTATGTCCCATCCCATTGCATTTGAAATTGTCCGCTTCTTACGCAGGGCTGTTTGCAAACACTCTGAATCACAAGAATATGGATAAAATTCAGCCGAGTCAAATATTTTTTACGATAATGTGCGTGCATCTATAGTTCATAGCACCTCCGCAAAAGAGCACGAAAAAAAGAAGGGGAAATGCTGAATGTCAAATGTACAACTGTGTGATTCAGTATTTCAACTGTGTAATAAGTGACGCATACTTGCATACATATTATGTAGATTCGCAAACATTTACATTTATAGGTATAAATGTTTACCTCCAACGCAAAATACTACATTAGTTCTCTCTATGGTACATTAGGAATTCAGGGGGAAAAGTTTAAAGAAAATCGTGGCAGTAAGTAAAAACCCGCTGTCCAACTGGTGACGTTTAAATAACTTAGTTTGAGATGGGAAGTGAAATTGAGTGGATTAAAAGAGAAATTTAGATGGGCTAATACAAAAGCTACTACTGCACGAGTAGCAAACTTTTGTGCTTTTTCCGACGATGACGACGCCTCCTCTCTCGTCTAGTGAGTTGTGTTGTGCTGCTTATAATATCACTTACATGATTTTTTCACATTCAGTTACTCACAACGGTTGTAGCCAAAATGCCATGTGATCCAAACACTGACAAAGTTTCTGTCAGGCAATAAACTTGTCCTAGTTTGCTGTAAGCTTTCACTTACTTTCTCCTGCTTTCTTACACTGTAACTCGTGCAAGTTGTATATGTCGCTGAGAGCGAATTCACAGCTTTTAAATTACAAAGTTAAAGTAATACCAAGAAACATTTTTTTGCTCCTTGCACTCTCATCTTGATACTTTGCTACGGATGTTTAGCCAAATTCCTTCCTTTCTAGTTTATAAATAGTTAGTCTTGAACATAACTTATCTAAATAATAATTTCCTATCTTGAAAAGCGGTCTATATGGTCTTAATTTCTAAGATTATATAAAGCCTGCAAGATGTAGTAGTATACATATTGTTCTTCTTTCTTTACATGAAAGAGTTTTCTCTTTTAAAATATAATGAGTAAAAAAGGGCATGCACAACTCGAGGAAATAGTTAAAAGGAATATCAAAGCAAGAAAATGGGTATAAATGGTAGTTGAGTTGATTTTACAATCGGTTTTTGTAGTGTAAAGTTCTGTCGGGTTAGGTCTGTTCTCCCTAAGAGTTTTCTGGAGAACGCATTATAGCGTCATCATTCTGATTAAAATTTCAAACTGAATGATGAGAGGTTAAAAGGAAAGGGGAAAATTGTAAGACGTCGATTTGCACTCTTCAAAATTGCTTTCCAAACATTAAAATCCATCAAGATATCGTTGCCGCTGACGCACTTCGTAGTTCGAGGAATTACCCAAAGTAACTAAATGGTTGCTCACATACCTTTTCTCTTTCTTCTTTGAAGAAGAAAGTATGATCTGGATTCGATCAACTATTTACATAAAATTGAAGTGGTTTCATCTCATCCGTCTGCGAGTCTTTGTGCAGAATTTGGGGGAAATTGTGTAAAACTGAAAGCACGTTGGTGTGCCCACAATGCAAACAACAACATTTTATGTGCTGATTACTTACGAGACATGGAGTCCCAAAATGCGCAAATGTAGGTGGGCATATTGTATGCTTATCTTTATGTTTATACAAACGACGACATAAGAATAATGCGCATCTACTTTTTGGATGCTGGTGGTCGATAATAGAGCATACTGCACACAACAAGGTACACTCGTGTATTAATGCACATTAAAAGGGTAAAGGATGTTCAAGGGAGCAAGAAGATTTGGAAAAACTCCAAATATGACTGAGTAGGGTGAATAAAACTCATCGTCCTTGTTTTCTCTTTTCACTAAAGAAAGAAAACTTATCCCTACTCAAACGAGCGGAGCCTCAATATATACTTATTATGAATTTCCTACTTCTAATCAAGTCCTCTCTTTATGACTTACTTGCCGTTGTTGTGCCATTTTCCTATTGAAAAGTATGGGAAGTGTAATTTTAAAGGCTTGTGTACTTTTCCGTCCAAGTGAAGGATCCATAATATCAAATATACTTGAGCACACAAAGAAATTCACTGATGGACTTGTGTGTGTGTGTGTGCTTTGCAAAGCAATCTCTCTCCTTTCCGCTCAGCATGTGTAAAATTCAAAGGCGGATTTTTCCCCAACCCCAACCAAGCATTGTATCCATGAATCCAAACACTTCACATTTACCACATTATCTTGCGTATTTTGCCAAAAAACTGTAGCTTTACCCAGGCTTCTGCTATATATTCTATCAAGTAGTAAGATCGTCCCTTTGTTTTCTCCAGTTGCTACTTTTTTAGCCTGCCTGCCAGCTTGCAACTCACTCAGTAAGGACGAACTCACAAAAACTATAGGTAGGTATATTCGTACCTTTAAGGATGTATTTCATTATATGTAACTTCCATCATCAAAATGCATTGAACAAGGTACATAGGTAGACACATGATGGAAGAAAGGATTCATTTTTTGCATCTATATATAGCTTTTCTTTTCATCTGTGGCTATATCCTACCAGGCTCTTTCATGTGGTAAATACTTGGTTATATGGTCTATACACAAAAGAAATACCTCGTATATTACTATTAAGCCACACTAATATGTATTAGCTCGGGGAAAGGTAGTGAGAATGAAGGAGCGACAAGGCAGCGGGAATGCAACAAAAGAATCTGTGCATATGTATATGCTGTGCCTCTAGACGTACTTCATGAGGCAGATCGGCAACGCCACTTTATGCAGCACTCGCCAGCAATGCCTTTTCAAAGAGAACAGCATTCCCCACAGTACAACTTTCACCGGGCTTTCCCTCCCTTCACTTTGCATAGTACTAATCAGACTTGTTTAATGTATGAATAGACATGAGTAAAAGCAACATTGGAATATACTGCTCATGATGTGTAGTTGTAAAGCAACCATCTAGCGTCATTTTCCTCTGGGCTTATGGACCAACGATCACCATAATCATCACTGAGAACATCTTCATGATCCCGATTTCCGATTGTTCAAAGTAGCTTTCCCAAAAACAACATAATGTGTGTGTGTGTGTGTGTGTCAAAGATTATACAGGGTTTACATGCAAAGGCGACCGGGATCTGCCTACGCAGACGACATCAAATAAACCCAGCATGGATGATGTTTCGCTTCTCAAAACATCCCTCACACTATCATTATCATTCAAACTAAACCAAAATGAGTAAACACATTGAATGCAAATATTATCATAGAGCAACGAAAGCTGCACTGATCACGACGATATCAGCTCTATTCAATGTTGGTGTTAAAGGAGTGCAATATTGTACAGATCAGCTGAAATGAAAACTAATTTAATTATACCCATTACTTTTACTATTATTTGAAAGCACACTTTCCTTATGCTACCCATCGCCGTATCAGTCACTTTGCTTTTGTGTCATGTCATGTATTTTCACTTAACTAACCCTATTTCTACTGGATAAGCGAGATTGGAAACTTTTCCAATGTTTCCTTACCCTATTTATAGCAGTATTCATTCTAGACGAGTATATGTATTTCAACATAATATACGTATCATTTCACAAATTACCTGTAATAGATATCACATGTCATCATCAATTACAAGCAAAATACAAATTTGAACCTACCTATACGTGTCTACCTAACATGCAGATAATTTGTACTGCTGTAGAAGCAAATTTTTGTGCTGCTAGTAGCTTTATTCATGCACACGTGTCCCTATTTACAAATACTCGAGTTGTTCAATCAGATTTTAAATTATTTACTTCATTAAGGATTTACTTTATGAAGCAAACAATTATTATGTATCACTGTTCGTTATAAGGAAACCATGCACGAATTTGTATTTTCGATAGGCTTGACATAGCATAAACATTTAAAAAATCTTTACGCCTTATAAATTGCCAGCTAAATTTGTTTCATTACTCTTTCCAGTTTCATTTCCTATTTGTTTACAGAACTTACAAAATATGGAAATGTTAACTGACTGAATAGTTATTCGGTTTCATAGTAAAACCATTCTAGGATTTTTTCGGTTTCCATTAATTCTGAGAAAACATGCGGTTAAAATTAATCATCGAAAACAGTAATAATATATTTTGTAAACTTTGTAGTTTGTGTGCATACGTGTTTTTGCTAGACTGTCAACAAACTCACTACCACTCTTTACCCGCCTACTACATAGGTATTCAAATGTAAGATACGGTTTCGTTTATGTAAATGAAAAATTTAAACTTTACGAAGGAGTGCCACAACCCACAAAACTCAAATACTATTGCCATAATATTGGATGTCTCTATTTTCCTGGATGAAGTCAAAGTGTTCATTTGACAGTCGGTGTAGGTAGCATAGCTTCCCCTGGAAAACTTATCTTCTTCAAGCACATACCTATTAGAGTTGGTGTGTCACTGCAGTGGTGTACCATACTCATACTATATGCACGAGTTCCAATGTATTTCTGAAAGTTTTGGGGAATTGGAGTTTTGCTGATAAGCCAGGAAGTAAACGGAGGCTGACAAAATTCTACTGATTTGTGGGCACATATTTTATTATACACATGGAACAACAACAAACCTGCACGACTCACTGAACCGAACAGCCCAGGAAAAAAGCTTGCTCTAACAGCGAGCACCTCTACATTTTGTTTGCACACTGTGTGGACTTTAGTTATTATCCAACAACATGACAGTAAAGCTGACATCTCAGAGTACCGAGAAAGTACAAGCAAGTTTATCAAACTAATAATACAAAAACACTATTCGCAATCCAGACAATGACACAGTTGACAACAGAAGGACAGTAATATCATGAAAACCTTAAGTCAACCCCAATATCGTGGAAAGCCTCAAAGATTTTCCGCGATAGCGTCTATATTCCAGTACTGTGACCCCACTAAAAATTTTACGAACAATGAAGCTCCTATGAGATATTGCTTCTTTAATCATCGTTCTGGAACTGACTAGGTTCGACAGGTCAACCTACTTCTTAAAGTTTTGAAGTTTCCCTGTGTAATTCCCGGTGACTGACGGATGGACAAACAGACTCAACAACATTTTTGCCGAATTTTTGCACTTGTTAAAAAACTGAGAAAATATGTGGTACATGCAGTACATGCTTAGGTATACGGCATAGTGGACTTTGCTGACAAAATTCCCTTGCTGGTAACAAATTTACTTCGTTTTACAAATGTAAGTTGAAGAGTGTACAAAACCATATATTACATCTCCTTCCGCAAACTTAAACTTTCACATGCTTTGTTGTTATTGTAAGCATTACCGACCACATCCCACAATCAGAATGATTACTTTGCTACACAGCTTCTTCTGCTCATATGAATGCATGTTCTCCCTGCCTCCTTCTCTTTCTCCAAAACTATAACAAGTATAATAAATTAAAGTTTGATGAATGTGAATATTTATCATCCCAGATCATCCCATAAATTCATAAAGTTGTACATGTGGAAATTGTGATGATTAAACGAAAGTGAAAGCGAGGACTAGAATGTTTCAATTTGAGTTTCACAACTAATTGTTTTGTGGAGTTGGTTCGCATCGGTCGGAGACATTATTTGTGCGTTTATGGGAAGCACGAGAGAATCAATGGGATCTCAATTTGTTCGTTTCTTCCCGAGAACCCAAAAAAAGTTGACCAACAAAAATACATATATTCATTTATGCATATAAACACTAGATCAGCATAATATTTGGCTTTATCTGTTGTATTGTTTGTGGATATTGCACTCGTTCGAGTAGTTCCTTGTGACAGCTTGGTAATCCTTTTTGTAATGGTATGGGTTCGTTATTTGTCTGGTTGGGCTTGACCCGCGTCATGCAGAAATGCTGCCAAACTCTAAGCTTAAGTAATCTCCCTTAATTTTAATTGCAAAGTTTTGCATAGTACGGCCACTAGAACAAGCACATTTTTTGAGTGTTTTTCTATCAGAAGACGAAAGCTAATAGATGTCAGTGTGGTTTGCGGGAGGTTTGGTCAAACTCTGTAAAACTTTCACTTTTCAAGTGGGGGAAGTGAGCTACAATGTAAGATAGCCCTGCCAAACGGCTTTCTCGTTGTATTTTATTAGATCGGTGATTTTACGAAAGTCGTTTGCTTCACAATGGGAGGCTTTTTGAGGAGGTTATTATCATCTTGCTAAAAGCAACTATGTAAGGGCACGTGTGTAAATCAGCAATGTATACAATGGCTTTCATCCGAATTTCACGATAAAACCTCATCTGTTTTGACCAGTGTCATACCGCCTAAAGTATTAAAGCAATCAGTTTTTGTTGAATGCATACATCGCAAATAAATTAAAACTAGGGGTATCAATTTTAATCTAAATCGTTGAAAGATACAAAGTCAATTACGTTTCTTAACATGCTTTAACTTTTTATAATGTATTCTGCACGACGAGCATGTAAGTAATATACACTCTCATTTGCTCACGCAGGTTTCCTACAAACAAGTAGCCAGCAAGGGAACTATGCTATAATGGATATTGTTGCAGCCTTACATTGGATTCGAGAAAATGCAGGAGCTTTCGGCGCAGATGTCAATAGGGTAACCCTTTTGGGTCATCGTACAGGAGCCGTTCTAGCAAATTTTCTAATGCTTGCACCTGTAGCCTCAGGTATGCAGTATTTTTGTCAATATGTCGTCATTATATTATGAAATACGAAAAGATGAAAATAAAAACGTGCCAATAAACCTGAATCTCTGTTTGTTCTAACTTTACCGAATAGAGCTATTTCATCGTGTCATATTACTGAGCGGATCCTCCCTTAGTCCATGGTCTTTCCAACGACACTCTAAAAGTAACGTACGTAAGCTGGCCGAGCAATTACGATGCTTGAAAAATGGCTCGTTGCAAACGCCAGGAGCTTCTCCACAAATATCACCAATGGGGCCGGGTGGATCAGCTCATCGGGGTGGTCCAAGTTCATTCTTAGGGGGGAAGCCAGGGACATTTCCAGATGCCCTTCCTGATGTTGGACCGTGCCTACGTCAAGTGTCCAGGGACGAATTACTGTCATCAGTGAATAAGTTGTTATTTGCCCCCCGTTTTCTTGCTAGATTTGGGCCACTAATTGACTCCACTGTTGTAAAATCGGATTTTGTGGCAGAAATGAAGTTTGATACGTCTGGCCACTTTTCCCGTGTTCCATTACTTTTAGGCACTGCCACAGTAGAATCCTTTGGTGAGCTAAATACGGAGGATATTGAGGACGGCCTCGCCGAAGGGAAAAGAGATCGTATTCTGAGAACTTTTGTGCGCAATGTGTTTGTGTTCCATTTAAATGAAATTTATTCTACAATAAGGTAAGTGATATCAACTTGGTCAAATGAGTTTTGGGAAAACGAGTGTCATTGCATTAATTGTAAAAATTTATTTATATTTGTAATAAATTTGTTAGAAACGAGTACACCGACTGGGAGAAGCCTCGCAAAGATTTTATTGACGTTCGTGACTCGATATTAAATATACTCAGCGATGGACTTACAGTAGCACCTCTAATACAAGTAGCTAATACACACTCGGCAAAAGGAAACTCAAAAACTTTCCTTTTCCATTTTCAATACGAACCTGATCAATCCGTATATCCTAATGTAAGTGTTGCAAACCTAGCTGTCACTGAATTTTTGTTATTTCAATCTATTGTGATTTTTATGTGGCAGTCAAAGTCCTGAATTAATTATTTCTTGAACCTTTTTATACCAACAGAGAATCGGAAGCATTACGGAGGATCTCATGGAATTTGCTGTAGGTCATGCACTGTTAGGCCAACCGCACGATTTTGAACGAAGTCTTCCGGTATATTCTAAAGATGATGTCAAAGTTTCCAAATCGTTGGTGCACTACCTGACTAATTTTATAATTTCGGGGTAAGTTTTATTGACCTTTGAATTGCTTTATTCAACTCGTGTTCCTCACAATATGTATCTCCAATCCTGAATACTCTGATTAGTATAGTTTTACTCTGATTCTCCATAACTAAAAAATTGAATTGAATGTATTTATGTATTAAAGGGATCCGAATAGTGGTTATGACGGATCGTCGGTAGAAGATGCTCAACTTCCATTTTGGGATTCCTACGACCCCATTAATCAGCTTTATCTCGAAATAGGTTTGTGCGGATTTGATTATATATATTATTTAAAATTACATATATACCTATTACTATAAACTCCCATTGAATTAGTTCCGTTGAATGACTGAAAATGAAACTAGTGAAAGTAAACGGTGTGGCAAAAAGAAACACAAAATGCTCAACAGCCAACTCCTAACTACTAATAGGTTCTTTCACAGTATGTAATGGCTCCTCTCAATTTTAAAAAGGAAACTTTGTATATTACATGAAATACTAATGTTAATATATGCCATAAAAGAAGCTACTCATTAACTTAAATCCACTTTGTGTAATATGCATAGATTTTGTGTCATCAAAAGCATCATCCAAGTCATGGTCATAGTCATAATTACAAAGGAGTGCGCTGAGTCGCGTTGCGAAATTCACTTACTGGCTTCCTCATTCATTAGTATACCGTGAATAATTGAGGAGCTGCTACTTATGTTGCTCCTTTGTACAAACTACACAGAGATAAACATGTCCTATTTTTAATCAGGAGGAAACCTCACTAATATATGCGATTTCCCATTATTATTATGCGTTCATAGTACATCTTCCAGATTGTGCTCTCTCAGAGAAGGAAGATATTCAAATTTTTAAATGAATTCCATCTACAACATTTAGCTAAAACGAGAATTTAGGTCGTAGAGTGTAGTAAAATGGAGTATAAAAAATTATATTTGAATTCCCTAGCGGTTGGTGTCCCTGCGTGTGTAAAATGCTAGTATCTCCCAAGCAGTTTGCAGTAATGAAAAGGCCCATGAGAAAGGAGAGGATTATGCAAGAAAAATAGTAGATTCCAGAAAAATTCATGAAATGAAAGAGGGTGAAGATTACATCAAATTGTAAAGTGTAACGGCGTCTTCATCCTCTCTGCAGATGCTGGTCTATGTAAACACAAAGTTATCTCGGTTGCTCTGCCGGAGAGAAAAACTTTGTCGATAAGGATTTTATTTTTTATAGAGGTAAAGTAAACACGCGAAAACTTTTATTGTATAGGTACGCATGCATATATATATCCTAGAAATGAAAAGGGCTGTGTCAACCTAACCTAACATGCACACTTAAGTCACAATTGGAGAAGAACTAGAAAGAGTTAACTGGCATTTGAATGGTTTCCTTCCTGCTCTTTTTTATCTCGCGAATGAAAATTGTAATGAGTGTAAAATGTGATGGAAGAAGAAAAAGCTCAAGATGAGCGCAAATTGCATAATTAGGAAAGTGTTCCCTCAGATTTCCTTTAAATCTATATCATTGTTCTGTTCACACGTTTCTACTGATATCAAAGCTTCATAATGACGTTCCAAAAGAGTGAGTAGTGGATGCGGTGATTTTCTGGAAATTTTTTCAACACTAATGCTTTGCTTGTTGACGTTCAACAAAGAGAAAAAATATGGCAGACATGTTTCTCCCATTTTATATGCTACGGTAAAATAAAGGAAGGGTAATTCGTGTCACCTTTTTATTCATACATTTTTTGCTTCTCTCTCATCATTCAGCATTAAGCTTAAAGATAAAAAATACTGCTCTAAATCTTTTAAGGAGATTTTGCGGATTTTGAGAGAACATTCCATTGCAGCATGACAATGATGTAATATTTCTCTAAAAATTGTTCTGATCCTATTTTTTCTATTTATTACAATCCAAAAGGTGCTGGAGAGCCAAGAATGAAAAGCCATTACAGAGGTCATAAGATGGCGTTGTGGCTGAATTTGATCCCACAACTACATCAGTCCGGGGGACCCGATGTTGTGATGCTTCATCACAATTTTCGAGAGGAGAGACCTGAGTTTTATGAAGGTATGTAAAAGTAATGCTATTCCCATCTCTCACTTTAATCCAGACACAATGTGTAATATACTTGATGAGGTCACGAACATGCTTCCATTATACATCCCACCGCCTAGCATTTTGATTCTCTATTGTCAACAGCTTAGCTAACATTACAAAAAACGTCTGTGGGAGAGCAAAAGTAGCAAAACAATAAAATATAATAATATGCATATCTCTAGAGTCCCTCTACAATGGATTCGTCTTTTGTTGATTTTTATGTGGTTTTTTGCACTTATGATGATTAGGTTATCATGTCTCTCGACTCATTCTTATTTTATGTGTTTCAAGTTCCCGCTGTAAATATGTCACTTAGACTTCAATAGACATGATTTCAAATTGCAGACAAATACATAATATTTTATATTTTGTAGCTATAATTGATGGCAACGTGTACTGCACTAATAAAATGGCCACGTATATATCAAAATTCGAATCACATCGTGACACGAGGATAGGCTACTGATCTTCATTATGATTTATAATCTAATAACGTTTTTAGAGTGAATTAATGTAGAACTGGGGCAATATCAGACTATTGTCAAAGTATTTTTTGGTTTCATGATTTACATTCAAAATAACAACTACCGTAAATTCACAAATAGACGCCCTCCCCCAAATACACGCCCCGGCGTCTACGGACTAAAAAGTCGACAAAGTACTTTAGACGCCCCCTTCAATTACTGGCCTCCCCCAAATAGAGGCCCATATGGTTTACCTTCTTAATCCACCGCACATACAACAATTCATACATACATGCTCACACATTTAGACATCAAGCGACATTTACTTTCAATCTTGATGTATTTCATTTGACGACGGACAGAGAGAACGGTAAGCAAACGATTTAAAAAACAGGGAATAACATGCCAAGCAAAGTACGTTATGAGCAGAAACGCAGATCTGGCTCCTTGCAAAGTCACTTTCTCTATTCTAGCAGCCACACCGGTGTGTCGAGCGAGACAATGTCATTACCTATAAAATACATGCGACTTCTTCAACTTTTTACTGCGGCTTAGTATCGCATGTTTATCTGAATGACCAAGGATTCTGCAGCAATCATTTAATAAATGTCAACCACAACTCGTA
>JAQIXW010004661.1:0-11277 GCA_034700685.1 Willowsia buskii | reverse complement strand
AAGTCATATGCCACCAGCTCATGAGAGCTGTCAGCGCGCTATAACTGTCGGAATATATAAATATATTCCGTTTGGTAACAAATGCAGAGGTTAAAGCTCTTGCTAGATTAGCAATGGCTATCACCTCTGCTTGAAAAACCGTGGCATTAGCACCCAGAGGTATCAACTCATCCATGGTTTCTCCATCATACGTGTACAAAATGTACAAACTGTACATTTACAACGAGAAGTGCAACAACCCATAGAAGAAAACTAACGTATACTACAGTAATGGATAAGTTTTTCGTTGAACTTGTTGAAGTCATAAACTGTTTTTCCTAGATATCGGACAGGGAGAGTATTCTTCCTCAAAGCCAAATAGAGGAAAATCATGTTCCCAGCAAAAGCTTTCATATCGTAACAACATGTCATAGTATGTTACCATAAAAAAAATTTCATCCACGTTACCCCGGATGAATGGCTGATTGGTCTGTAAATTAATCACAGACCAGTTTGGAACCTGCATACCACATTTGATGTCAATCCATCACTCAATTTTTGAGTTATCGTGTGGACCAGACACAGACGCGTTTGCAAAGGCATATATTATCTAACATTCGTTTTCCCATGTACCCGATAGTTAATAATTACATATTGTCACAAAATGATGCTTTTTTCTTTGTTCGTGTGTGCTTGATGGTTGGATCTTCTCCTAAAACACTACATTTCTGGAGTGGAGCTCACCTTCAACTTGCTGGATTTCCAGCATGCCTTCCCCATTCAGTTTCCGTGGAGACGAGCTGTGTAGCAGTTTTCCTAGAGAGTTGGCTTGCAACCAGCACCAAAAACATTTTCTCCAGAAGACACTAGCGTTGGGGTTTAGCATCAAGCGTTAGGGCTTAGCATCATGCGGTGGGGTTTAGCATCAAGCGTTGGGGTTTAGCATTAAGCAATAGAGTTTGGCATCAAGCGTTGGGGTTTAGCATCAAGCGTTGAGGTTTATCAACATTATGCGGTAGAGTTTAACATCCAGCGTTGGGGTTTTGCTTTAAGTGATAGAGTTTGGCATTAAGCGTTGGGGTTTGGCATTAAGCGTTGGGGTTTGGCATTAAGCGTTGGGGTTTGGCATTAAGCGTTGGGGTTTGGCATTAAGCAATAGGGTTTTGCGTCAAGCGATATGGTTTGCCATTAAGCGTTGGGGTTTGACATTAAGCGTTGGGGTTTGGCATTAGGCGATAGGATTTATCATTAAGCAATAGGGTTTGGCGTCAAGCAATATGGTTTGGCATCAAGCGTTGGGGTTTATCAACATTAAACGATAGAGTTTTGCATCAAACGTTGGAGTTTAGCTTTAATTGGTAGAGTTAGTGTTCCGGTCCGATGGGCTTTTCCGATATCCGATTCCGTTATGAAAACCCATTTCCAATTTCCGAAAAAAATGTTGAATTTTTCGTTTTTCCGCTATATCGGAAAATATAGGATCGGATATTTTCCGATATTTGACTTCAAATACAACAAATACATAACCATATGTACTTTTTATACTTAAATCAGAATACCTTAATATCTAGCATACAGACAGGCACCAAAAGCCTACAAATAATAGTTTCATCATACAATTTGTTGAAAAATCTTATAATGGAGTTAAAAATCCTAAAACCAAACACCGAGTGTATTTACCCCCAACAATTTATGCAAAATCATGGCTTTAGATCTTCCAGTATGTTACTAACAATCAATTTTAGAAGACACGCATGTTTTTAAATTGCATAGAGAATTTTTTAACCCAACAATATAAATAATTTCTTTTTTCTTGTTTCGTCATTTCACAAATTAAAAATGGCAACTTTGGAGATAATTTATCTTTCATTGATTGTAAAAAACTTAAAAGCACGAAAAATCGTTATCTAGTGGAGTAATAATGATAACGGCACATCTTAACACAAAGTTTTAATACCTATAATGAGAAAAATGCAGGAATTTGACTTAAAATGTTACCAGTATTCCTAAATTTTAACGAAATAATGCTACTATTTTAAATTTTACGCATATCGGATTATCGGATCCGATATTGGAAATTTTTCCGATACGATACTGGTATCAATTTTTGATTCCGATCCGATATAAAAAGATTCCGATCCAATCCGATATGCCCATCGGATCGGATTGGATCGGAAAATTTTCCGATATTCATATCGGAACCGAAACACTAGGTAGAGTTTGGCATCAAGCGTTGGGGTTTAGCATTAAGCAATAGAGTTTTACATCAAGCGATAGGGTTTACCATCGTGAACATGGGTTAAAGATTGACAACAAGGGGTTTAGCATTGTCAACATTGGGTGTACCATCATGGATGCCTCTAGTCCGTGTGAAGATAGACGAAAATTAGTGAGTCGTCCAAAAAAAAGAAGATTTTTTAATTTTTTCTATCACAGTGCTTTAAAGCATGGGAAATCCGAGCAAAGTAAAAATAATGAAGGTACATTTTGTTAGACAACCTTCTTGTTTTAGAACGACCCCCTAATTTTCGTCTATCTTAATACGGACTAGTGGGGTTTACCATACAATCTTGTACAAATTTGTGCGTTTGGGTGCAATTTTTTAAAGAAATCATAAAACGTCATAAACGAATTTAAGTATAATAAAAAACGACGATTCGCAATTCTTTTTGAGAAAAAACGGGAGTGGTTTAAATAATATTTTAGCATGCGCGTTCATGCGTTCGTTTCTTTCCTTTATCTAATTAAGTATACAATTGATTAAGAAGTTCGCGTGTGAAAATTTTGCATTTGCAGCCTAAAGACGAGTTCAAACAAGTATTTAAAAATGAAACATTCTACCTATTAACTCTAAGCTTTTTGAAAATCAATCTTGTCAAACTATTACCGCTCAAATTCAAAACTCTAATCAACGAAATTTTACGGAAAACCGATGCAAGTACTATGATATTGTACATTTTTCATAATCAGTTTAAATAAAGCCTGATTCAAAATTGTTTACATCTATTTTATGCACCTGACAAGCATTGCAGCAACTCTGATAAGTTAATACTTTCACAAAGATAATGAGCGTTAAAAACTGATCTTAGTGAATGCAATTTCAAGTAAATCTGCTCTGTATCATTGCGGTCATTTGTTTGGCAGTCCGAGACCAAAAAGATATTGATTTCAGCAGAAAATGTACGTTAAATAAAGTACGTTATAAAAATAAACCTGCAGTTCATTCATTTGGAGTCGGATCAGGATCGCAAAAAGGGAAACAGTTATTACGCAGGGTTTTTTTCAAGTAAATATTATATGGAAGGACAGGGTTGCCAGGTAGGTAAATCAATGAATGAGAAATATGTCTGAATTATTTCCTAAAATACACAGTTTATACTCTAATGCATTCCATAATGCATTCAAATGGGGCCTTTCAAATCCTAATAAATCGTCAGATCCATATTGTCAAATGGTTAATGTAATGCTATTTTAGTTACATCTAGTTATAAGGAATGCATTGTCGCCGTAATCATGACGACAATCCAAACTACTTGATTAATCAACTCCTAGTACATTATTTCTATACCACTACTAACGCATTTTCTGAACGCTGCAATTCACTGTAACCAAATGTTTTGTAAAAAATTAAAGAGACATTTGATTTGCTTCCGCATTGAATGGCGAAGACTGATAATTAGTCTAACTAATAAAAAAAAGTAATGTAGCTCACATGTAAAGTATTAAAAATTTTAAAAATTAAACTGTATAATCCACAAAGGATTTTGTAGAAAAAGTATCTTTCCCAGTGCGTTTGAATTTCTACCAACAGATAAACTTATTCCTGGATCAAACAGTCGTTTTACACTAATTACACATTGTTCTTTGTTTCAAAATATTTGGAACTATTTTATTTTACTTTCTCAAATTAAACAACAGTTCGCTAAATTTCATTCTGGTGATGATATTGCCATTCAAATTTGTTATAGCACGTGCTTATATATTATGGGGAAAATATTTAAAAATTGTCATAAGCCACGAGTATTCATTTCTTTGAGGGTCATTACTTTCCTTTCCTCGGCCTTGCAAATTCCCTAAATATTTTCAAATCATAAGAGCCAGACAATTAATAATTCGCTTGGCAGTTATCAATATGTATCAAAAATTAGGGGGAAATCCTGTAATTTAATTCACACAGTAGCGATGATGATAGCCCAAGGAATTTGAGAGGAATATACTTGAAATTCATTATTTAGAAAATCTCAAAACCTTTTGTTAACTTTTTGTCAAAATAGAGTCTCGAATTGGTGCACAAAAGTTAAGTAAATGTTCCTCTCTAAATCAAAATGTTCCTTGATGCAAGGAAAACAACTTATGAGATGATTTGACCCTTTGCTCTGGTATCACAAAGCTCGCAAACTTTTATTTATTGTTGAACAATGGAATATGGAATCCAAAAAATTATAGCGTAAAGCATGATCAAAATACTATGCAGTGGGTCATGGAATTTATCAATGGGTAGTTCCATTGTCTCTATTATGTTGTCTGTGATAAGTATTGCATAATTGGTGGTGGCATAACTTATTTCTAACTAATAGATGCTAAATTTTTAAAATCCTGTTGAATACTCATCCATTTCTTTATAGCAATGAATACTGAGAAAACGACTTTTAATCCATTAATCATTTCTTACATGCATTGTACCTTATGCTATATTATTTTATCCTGAAATATTTTTCATTGACGAGAAAGCCATCTACAGGTTAAGCACTAAAATTAATGTAATATTTAATCAAAAGATGTATTAAGAAACTTTAAAATTATTTCTGTGAATATCCTCAATTTGAAGTCGTGCCTTCAATTTCCTTTTTGCATGAAGAAAGCATGCGTAAATTAGGTTGTAGCTATTTTTATTCTATGTATATGCTGTCACGTTACACACGCACATCAATGAATTATGCACAAGTGTGCTAGTATTTACCAGCTATTGCTTACTTTAGTATGCCTTTAGTAGCTACACAAATGAACAATTAACAATATAGTGTTTTATTTAAAAAACAAATATGCTGTAGCTTTATGTGTTCCATCTTGTTGGAGTGCTTCTTATTTATACGGATATCATGATATCTAACGTAATACGACCTTTCCTAAGCTAACATTCCAAACTGAAGCAATAATATAAAACATTGACTGATTGCATGAGGCATGATAATACAATCTCCGCAAAGTTACCCGCAGGTCATAAAGGATACTCGATCCTAGCATGCTACATGCATTGACGTCAAGTTGTTTGGGAGGACATGGTTGCTCAGCAGGTGAATAAACGAAAGGGAAATATCTCTCCTAAAGTTCATTCTTTGTTTTCTAATTTACTTTGAGTAGGAAGAGTGAAATGGCAATTATATTAGTAACTATCGATGGGTTTGCTTAGTATCTATGAATCTTTCACGTTGCCAAAATCTTAATATATTTTGCATATAGCAAATACTTTACCTAAGAAATCTGCACATAAATAAAATTTGAAGCTTGATTTGCAGTGTTTCAATTCACAATATTCACAGTGATTTGATACACAAATTAATGCTTAGATCGTAATTTGACCGATAGTGTGGTATGAAGTTTGTTATGATGCCAACTACATTTAAAATATTGAAGCAAAAATTTCTTGCTATTTTTAGGTTGAGAATTCCGAACTTGAGAGCCTTCAAATTAAGGAGTCAACTAATAAATTTGGATTGCTTTGAATGAAATAAACTTAATACTCAAGTATTTAGATGATTTATTCAAATCCTTTGCGTGAAAACCATAAATACAAAAACAGGCAAGTTGTTACTATTGAAGTTGGCTTGAGAAATCTGATTTTTACGACAAGTAATTTGCGTATCAGTGATTTTTCAGCCGTTTGCGGCAATTTCTTTAAAAGAGGGCCTCCTTATACCGTCCGGTTTTGTGCTGTTTGCTTCTGGCTTTGAACTTGCACTGCTTCCTTTCTAATAAATTAATTCGTAATTTTGGCCTTTAGCTTACATAATAGGATATCTAGTTACACTTTAAACTGTGATTTAAATTCTAACCTTAATCATGATGATAGTCCAAAAAAATTGCAAAATATGCTTCAAGTTTATGATTTGGAATACTGCTTATGCTATGCTTCTACTTTGTTAGAAACGGATTTTTGCGTCCAAAATGTATAACTTTTCAGTGAAGAATGCAAGGAGGAACAGTTTGTGTGTTAGCTATAACAATTAGTGCTCAATGCTATAATATGTGAACTGCGTCCTACTGTGTGCAACCTAATTTCCGTTTTACTGATACTATTTTCCTAAGAAATGACGCATATTAACTCTTATCTATTGTTTCTGTATTTGACGTAACTATTGACGTAATGATTTTCCCATTTTATGAGCCGGTTTACTATTATATACTTTCTTATCCTTGTAGACTCTCTATGCATAATAAATTACTAGTACAAAATGAATTACTGATATGTCGGATAATTTTCTACCCAAAAAGTTAAAATTCTATGTGTATTAAAGCTTGTTACAAGCAAATATGTTTAAAGTGATGGACATAATAACGTAGAGTGACAGTGGCAGTTGTGAAATCATATAAACACAGGATTGAGCACGGAATGTTATTGGTGCTTGGTCTCTAGAAAATTTGACAATTGATGATGATTTGACTGCCACATACCCATAGTCCTTTTTTTTAAATAATATATAGTATTTTCTTGATGACAAGAAATAGTGTGTGCCACGAAATCACAATTAGAATATGAAATCGTGATGCTTCGATTGTCTGCATAATATTTTTGTAGCTGCAACTAGTGTGCTTATATGAATCATATTATTCGTAACATTTGTGTATCTACAATTAAAAATTATGCAATAATTACCTTAAAAACTAATTCACTGTCAAATTTATGGGTGAGTAGAACCAAAAATGTTTTGCTTACAATGTTTTGAATTTGTTTTCTCAACCACTGTATATCAACATAGCCAAAAAGTTTCCATTTTATTTTACCTTTCAGTTGTCTTCTCGCGACTGGGCTTGGAGAACAAAGACTGATCCAACTGTTCCCAGAAACTGCAATGACATCAAATGCAAGCCAAAATTTCCGAATTATACAGACTGCTCATTGTTTACATGCATGTTTGATGCACTATTCAATTCAGTGCATAATTTTTGGCGATATGATAAATAAATTTATATACAGGCTTTTAGGACACCGTACAGCAACTTACCCGAAACATGAAGCTTTCATCAATCATGAATTGTCCCTTTCCAAGTCCCAATGGCTCTTTCTCAAGTTCATCCAGGATCAGCAGTGCGATAGCCACAAACTGTGGTTGGTCACTTCCTTTTCGTGCAAGTCGCCTGATCCATTTCCGGAATGTCTCGTTCTGCATATAATTTAACATTATTTGAGTGAAAAACAAAATCCAAAAGTAGTTTCCAGTGTGCTGGGCATGACTCTATGAATATTTTGTTTGGTAATTTGGTTAATTTGGTATATTTGAATATTGTTGGACATCGGTTTTTGTCATTTTGAGATGAATAATAAATTTATACGTGATGTGATAATAGTACATTTGGTTTCTCATGAATGATGGAATATTAAATAAATGAATGAATCAGCAGTGTTGAACAAGATATAGCAGATTTTAAATTAAAAATGTAATAAATTAATTAAAATCAAAATATTTCTAAATCCTGAGTACATTTTTTGGAAATGATATGTGCATTCACATTTCACTTTGCTTGGGAAGGCAATTATGTTCATATCACGTATAAATTTATTATTCATCTCAAAATGACAAAAATCGATTTCCAACAGTATTGAAATATGCCAAATTGCCAAACAAAACGTTCTAGGAGTCTCGCCTTGCACACTATTTTGCAACTGTTTTTAAATACAAAGTCTCTGCACTATTTCAAAACGTATACAATGCTTTATGATGGCCAGCCGCAACTTGAATATATGTTTTTGTTCATTTTTGCATGGAAATATACATTGTTTACACGAGGAGAAACAGAAAACCTTTTTACATGTTATATGCGAGCAGAGTATTTATAGCACAATATATAAAATTGTTTGTAGCTCACATTTTCCGAAGCCTTTGTCGCGATTCGGTAGGTGCATGATATTATGATGATATTGTAGATGCAAAACATGATCGAGAAGAATCCCATGGTTCCATCGAATGCATTCATTGCCAAGTACACACACAGCATCAAGTTGTCGACATGCTTGTACTTCAGGAGGCACTCAAGGGCATTGCTGATGTCCTCCGATGATTTTTTCTGCAACAGGTAGTGAGCCCACTTTCCATTTTCTGCTTCAAAGATGTCCACTGTGATCAGGATAGCGTCATATGCTGGGTTGCCGACCTCTTTTGCAAGTTGGCACATTTGTTTTCTCAGGGTCGCAGCAGTGAATAGAATTAGGTCTCCCATTATTGCTGTTTGGATTCGGGAACAAAGAACCATAGAGAAATTTATGATCCCGAAAAGAATTGCTTTCGTTGTCAAGTTGGTTCCATATTCATCATATAGGTTCTGGAGATGTGTTTCATTTGTAGATGCTTCCGGTGTCCAGGTGAACAAAGCAAGTGCCAAGCGATGTGAATAGTACAAGATTGCTTTCTTCAGGGTCCAGTCAGCGAGTCCCATGTCGAAGACTGTGCTCAAGACGGACATCAGTACAGAGGTTGCAAGAATAATCACAACTCTCTTCTTTGAGTACGTTGGTGTTTTGACTCTTGAGTAAATTCTGGCGAATTCGCGCAGCCCATGAAGGCTTTTCAGCATTTTAACTAACTTATGCTGCTGAAAGGTGAAGATGTACGCAAAGTAGAATCTGGTACAAAATCCCATGATGTAGAAACCCAAGTTAGTAAAGTTTTCCAAGTTCCCATCATTCAAGAAAATGAGAGTGTTATTTTTTATGTATATTAGTATCTCCGTCGATGACATGATTGTGAAAATCAGGCACAGAACCTGTGAATATCGTACCATAGCGTTTTAGTTTTCACAAAACATATCAGATACTCATGTAAAATGAACCTGTCTATGTTTTTGATGAAAAAAGAAGCATGACTTGAATGAGTAGACTCGAAAAATACGTTATGTCCCACGAACCAAATATTATTTCATTGCTAAATAAATTAAAATATTTTCCCCTAGCATCATGTAGGCTCCTACTTCACCCACCACATTTAGGACCATCTGATAAAACATTAAATGCCAAGCACTAGACAATTTTTGATATAGACTCATGTAGATTGAGCAGGCATTGCGTGTGATACGACGTGTCATTATTACAAGGTCATGCTGCGTATCAAAAATGGTTTGTCATATTCCTCGCTACAAAAATAAGCATTTTTTTATCGGACTTGATCCTGGCTTCTAATTCAGAATAGGTTGAAGTTTTATCATAATTTTTTTTCCTAAAACTTTCCAAATCATTTAATTTAAAATTAACTTCTGTGTTTTAACGTAGAGTACTGCTACGAGAAAAAGTTATTAGAATGTTAAAGTGAACGGGTGAATGTGGAAAGCAACGAAATTTATCTATTGATTTCGTATGAATGAATCCACCTGAGCTTTCATGACTTGAAATACAAGTACTTTTTCTGTTTTCCAACCTGGCCAAAGAACACATTTGGTGCTGGAAAAATTATGATATGTGTAGGATATTAACATATTATCATGTCTAGAAAACAAAATAATGCATTCGAAAATTTCCGTCAGATTATTTGTGTTGTTCAGATCATTACACTATCATGCAGGCAGGCATGGTACCCGAGGGTGGGCATGCCGGTAAAAACCCGGATTTTAAAAGGTCACCTAATTTTCCTATTTGATGGATTTTATTGGATATCTGAGTAATGAATTTAACATGAATTAACAATAGCCCGCAAAAAGTTGATCCTCAGCAGTATGTATAAAATCAATAAATCCCGCTGCCCATAACACCAGCTGCCTAATAAAATAAAACTCGGGGTTTAGGTTACATTCGTAAGGATCAGACATGGCACCCAGGGTTTAAATCCAGTTAGCATGTCCACTAAAACCCGGGTTTTAATGAATCACCCATGGTTTAATGGTTGGGTTTATTGGATTTTTTAATTTGACAAGCATTCAAACGCAGCCATAGAAAACTCGCCAAGAGTAGTCCCCACATATTATAGGCATGTACAAACCCAAAACCCGTTCAAACCCTGGGTTTCGGGTTTATAAAAACCTTAGGATTTTTACCATGTCTGAAAACTCGAGATTTTTATCGTCTCTGCTTGCAGGTAATGCAAGAAATATAGGGTACGTATATGTATGGTAAGAGGTATATAAACATGATATATGGCATGAATTTTGTTTAGGTAATTCTTCTTTTATACGAAAAAATACATGCTTATGCTATGAATATTACCATGCACTACTCTGGCACACGTTGCTTCACGAGTCCACCTTACTGTCTGTATCTGGCTAGGTAAATATATGAATGAATAATAGTGGATCCACGCTTCAATTGAAGCGAGAAGGGTGCAAAGTGCAAACCCTAATATGCAACTACCGTAAGCGGCGTCTCCACGCCATTATATAGAATTAAATTTTTTGTCATTGAAATGCATTTTAACATTTTGACCCCTATATCTCGGGTCACAAAGTCACGCGGTTTAAAAATTCCTTTCAGAACTTCGTATTGACCTAAGGTACCTATGTACCTGCGATTTCTGAGAAATCGTGTCCACACGCAGACAGACAGACAGGATGATAAAACCAGTAACTAGCTAAATATGCTTAAGCGCATACGGTAGTTAATAAATTTATGATCAGCAAAACTTAACGCTTTAAAATGTATGCACACCATTTGCCAATATTTAGCTAACTAGTTATCAGTTAGTGACTTCAAAACGGTTCTCTTACCAACTGTAGAATCCAGGTATACTTTCCATGGCTCCAGAATCCATCCTTATCCGGATTTGGGTTGAATGGGCTCCAGCACGCGTTGTACATCAGCTCTAAGCAGATGTCAAGATAAGTCGGATCTGGCTTGTCTCCATTTTCCAACTTTGAAATTTTCGAATCAAAACAGTCCAGTGCGATGTATCTTCGCTCAGGACTGCTGCTCTCGGGGACCGTGGAAGGTGCCACGGAATTCTTGGACAAGTAGCGTCTCAGAGCATTTCTTCTCTTGAGTTTTGGCCTGCCTCTTTTGAAACTGTCGCCAGCCCTGTTAGCATCGCCAATCTCTTGCTGGAGATCTTCTATGCCAATCAAGCTTCCAGAATCCTCTGTTGATCCATCCTCAGCAGTTGA
>JAQIXW010004660.1:0-11279 GCA_034700685.1 Willowsia buskii | reverse complement strand
ATGATGATGATGATGGGCTCTTTTCAGTTTTCTTTCTTCTTTCTGCCATTCTCGCTCTCATTCTGGGTTTCTGGCCCTTTTTAATTCTTTGTGATGATGTGGTGGTGGTATGGTGCTAGAGTAAGTGGTCCCTTCTGTTGTGTGTGAGGAATAAATATGTGTTGTTGCTGGGTATTTAAGGGACAAACTCTCATTCAGGTCGGATGAAAAATATGCAACACAAATCAAACAATAAATCGTCATAAAGAAAGACTCGACTGCGATCTCAGGTTGTGTGTTGTTGTAAACTGACTAGTGATTAGAGAAAGAGGAAAGGAGAAGCAGCCATTTCTAAAATTTTATGATGGAATAAATACACATTAGTGATTTTGATCTCGACATGCCAAATAATCCAAAAGTGATCTCATTTGAGGAAAAAATAGTTAGCAGTTAAATATTAGTACATTAGTTGTGTTGAAAGTTTCCACGATTTTCATGAATGATCTCTCGTCTGGGAAAATGGTGTCTTGTGAAGCTGGTGTTCATTGTGTTGTGTGGCTGTAGTTAAAATGGTGGCGATATAAAATAGGGCCATGATATTTTCCAAAGGAAGTTAATGAAGGGACCATGTATCCTTTACTAATCACAATGTTTGACGGTAATAGACCAGCCATGTTTGTCATGCCTGGAGCATCTCCTCCTTCCAATCATCATACTCCTCCGCCGCATGGAAATGCAAGATTCGCAGCGCAGTGCCTTACGCAGTATCATCAGTACCATCATCATTTCGTTAGTGATATGATATATGCAATGATAAGCAAGCATGATAAGAAAGTGTTTTGATAGTCGGGGGTTAAAGAAAAGCAAAGGGTTATCTCTTGGTAGTGTTTTTTTTTTGGAACACGTTGGAATTCTGACCATTGTCTTATTTGTCTTTTTAAACTTGTTTCAGATGTCAGCAGGAGGATCTCAAGTTCAGGTGACACAAGGACAGCACCAGCCCCTGCCTCACCATCACCACATACTGGGGGGTGGGAGTGGCCCAACCTCCGCCGGAAATTCCTCTTTGGTCACCGGGAACAATAACAGTATGCCGTCATCGAACAACGCGACAACTCCTCCATCCACGCCAACTCTTGCCTCCTCCACGAATGCCTCTGTGATGATGAACGCAAACGTGTCGTCAGGGTCGATGAGTCAAACGAGCAATTCAAATCCCACCCCAAGTGCCCTCCTCCCACTCTCCTCATCGACGACTAGCGCCGCCGTTGTAATTAATAATAACAACAACGGCCTGTTGACCAGCATTCCATTAGTTGATCGACCTCCCCCCGCCAACAGCAGCAGTAATAACAACAGTAATAATAATACTATCAGTAACAATCCGCAACAGCCGCAAATAGTTATTTCGGGAAATAGTGGTTCCGCAGAAAGACTTTTGAGTGGTGGTGGGAACAATTGCCTCCTAAACAATCTGAATAGTAGTTCTGTAGTGATAAGTAATAGTGGTGGGGGTGGGAGCACCTCACAAGGGGCTGGAGGAGCAGCCCCACCTCCTCATCCGCCTCCTCCCCCTATACAAGGCCTACCTCCTTCCCATGTGGCACCCCCTCCTCATCCACCTCATCCTGCTGGCGTTATCAACTCCAGTCTTGCCTCCGCCTCGGGGCAAGGCCCTGGGGTACAGGGCTCGCAGCAACTTGTAGTGACTACAGCCGCCATTGTGCATCCTTCTAATCAAGACTCGAATATGAGTGCAGGTAAGCATTTTGACTGGAAAAAATTATCTAAATATTTAACTAGAAATTACTACATTTCTTTCGAGACGCATTTGTTTTGAGTGGAATATTCCAGCGTTTCGTCATCATCATCATCACACATTTTTACTGGAGATGATGATAACGTGGTCGTTTTTGTGTTGCTCATACTTTTGTATTATGTACCTAAACAGGAAAACTTGTAGCGTTTCATCATAGAATCAAGTATAAACATTATAATCGTCACTCACACAAAAACTTAGCTTTAAACTCTCTGAATATTTTGTTATTCTACTTATTGTGCGAGAGAGAAGTGATGTAAATACTTGACTTGTGATCTCACTGTATGTCTGAGAGAGTCTGCGTCTATCATCCATATTAAGCATTTAGGTATATCTCATAGCTCGCGTTACTGCAATTATTATTATGATTGTTGTTACATCTCCGTGCAAACTTGATATACTAATAGTTCATGTAACAAATAAATAATAATGGATAGTATGTGAATATATAAATCGACACGTCTCTCTGCTGCTGTCTACTGGTCTGTCATCATAAACAGCAGGAGAATATATAAGTTTTGTATTGATGATGATGATGATGGTGGTGTGGGGAGAAGCATGATATGATTGCAAGGAAATTCATGAAAAAGATTGAACCAAGTTAAGTAGAGATGGCTCGTCGACTCTCGCTCGACAAAGTTTGATGGATATTATTATTATTATGGGTTTTTTTTTCAATTCCCTTACAAAAAGAAATATATATTATTTCTATCTTTATATTAGGTATATAGAGTAGAAATGTATATAAAGCAATATGTACAGTAATGAATTGACTCGAGAGAAGGAGAACACAGAGCACCACCATTGCCACCGTATGGTCACGGTGTTCTTTTTGTTGAGGTTTTTATCATCATCGTGCCATTAATGTAGCAAAAGTAAGTAAAGTGAAGTGAGTGGAAAAGAGTGAGGTGGAGGTAGGTATTCATGATAGGTAGAAGAAGAAGTGAGGTAGTAGCAGCAAAATGGATTGTTTCTTGCATACAAAATAAACTCTTATTCTACGACACATGACGATGGTTATTGATAAGAAAAGGAAAAAAAAGTAATGTTAGCAGGCCAAAGGCTCTCTTCTCTCTCTCGTCTGCTTTTGTTGTTGATCCTTGTCTCATGTTTTTCCTCCGCTTTTTTACCAACTCAACTCCTCCAATACAAACCAGAGAGACTAGACCACATACGCTTGAAAAACAGACAAAGACAAAAAGCTGAGAGAGCAGCAGCGCACTCGCACGCCAACATGTCAAAATTTTCGGCTTGGAGGTTGGTTCATGTCTGTAGTTTCATTTTGAGGGATAATTTTATCCGGGGAATCAAAATCCTTTGGCTTATTGGCTTCATTCGGTGACCAACACCATTAATATTTTCTTCCTCGGTCAGGCTAATCCCTTTTGTTAGGGTGTTACTTTTTTTATCGAGAAAATTTTTGAAAAGGAAATAAATCGTTGTAATAAGCGGAAAGAATGAGTTAACCGAAAGGATATCATCATGGCCGGTCTTCAGTCTCAGACAAGGAAGATGAGATGTTTTTTATGTGAAGAGAAGGAGAGAGAAATTGAATTGAGGAGTAGTCAAAGTTGCATCAAGAGTTCTCTTACAAACTTTGTGAATAAGCACTTCATTTTTTATGTGTGTTTAATAATATGAAATGAGAGGGAGCACACTTGCGTCGTCTTCTTTCTCTTTCTCTCTGCTTTTCTGCTAAACAACTCTGTGAAAACGGTAGGTATATGCATGGCTGCATCATAGTTTTCATGAGGATGACGATGATATGCCCATGCTCATCGTGGAAAGGACATTGTCATCTCGTTTCTTCTTGGTGCGGTGGTGGTGTTGTGGCAGTGGGTATTATTGGCTTGGCTGTTTTTTTTTTACTTTTTGAGCATTGCATCTCTCTCTTCCTTTGAGAGAAGAAGAGAGTGCTTTACAGGGAGTAAACTTGAATAAGTAAGTGAGAGCATATCTCTGTTTCTGTAAAGAAGAAGAAAAAAAAAATGAGCAGAAAAGCTAGAGAGAGAGAAGAGTTGTTGGCTTTTGGCTTTTCTAGATATCCTGTATCCCCATGAACGAAACCATGAGAGATGCACTGCTTAAACTTCTCTGGTGGCGGTGGTGGAATGGAAATTGTATGGGGCCTCCCCTCTTTGCTTCTTCTTGTTATCGATAGCGTACTTACTGCCATGCCAGGCCAGACCAGGCCACCACCAAGCATACCACCGCAACAACAACAACAGCCCAACTACCCGTTTTCCTTGCCAATCTCTAAAAGTCTTCGTTTCTTTTCCTTCACACATGGCAAGCAAATAGAGAAGTAAAAAAAAGTATGAGCCTTTTCATAAGGCTTTTTTAGATGCTTACATAATAATATGAATTAATATAGAGGAAGAAGATTCACCAAGAAAAGTTGATATGGTTGGATACAGTGTTATTCTTAAGATGTAATATGCACTTGTGTAACTTTACACAATAGAATGGACATATATAAAGAGGCACCCAGACAAAAGTATGTATGGGGCATATGAATACAAGTATAAAGTGTCTGCTCAATTTTCTTAACATTTTATATATTTTCTTCAGATTCTCATTATCTTGTGCATTGTCGGCTTTTGCTGCTCCTTTAAGTATTGTAAGTAGTCGTGTGTATGTTACCACCAGTATTAGATTGGATAATGTGAGGAGGAATCAGAGAGAGGAATCTATTATGGTGATGGTGTGGTGCAACAAAACCAAATAAGTTGATGTTTTGCTCTCTGCTGCTGCCTTCCCTGCCTGCTGCACAGAGAAACAAGAGAGGAGACACAGGAGAAGGAAAAAAAAGAGTGTTACAGAGAATAAAGAAAAATATATGTAATGGATTTAATGTGTATTATTGCATGCAAAAGAAAAAATGTAGTAGCGGAGAGTTTTTTTTTCTCGTTGTTTTCGTGGTAGAATGGAAAAAGATGATATGTTTTGTTCATAGATGAGGATGTGAGTTTCATGTAATATGTATATATATTGTGTAGGTATTAGGTATATAAAAAACTGAAATGAGAAACAAAAAAGTCTGAAGTTTAGTAAAAATGTCTACTAGAAAGAGAAGGAGTATATTCAATTGTACACAGAATATATATATATTTTTGTGAGTAAAGTGGCAAGGTTGGTATTATTGGTCTGCAGAACGGCTCGCGTGTAAAAAAGAAAGAAGGGAAAAGGAGGAAGGGTGCAGAGAGAGAGAAGCTAAACGAGACAAGGCAAGGCAAGGTTGTCGGCAAAAGCACCATCATGATCAGTTTCTCAATATGACCGTATCAGCGAATGAGATATATAAATAGTTGTAGTATATATATTTTGTCTACACACTTTACACACGGAAAGCACACTAAATATGTGTGCAATCTGTAGTATTTAGCTAAATAGAGAGGGTATATGGATTTAATACGGATGTAATGCAATAATGTGCCACGTAGCTGAAAAATGGAAGTGCTGATTTGAGTGTGCAGAGGGGAAAAAAAGAGTTTTTGTTGTGTGTTTGTAGTAGTGTGCACACGGTGCACATGTAAAAGTGATGGGAGGAGGATGGTGATGATTATGATGATTGTGTATTTTCTGCAGAAGATTTTCTGTAGTTGTAGAAGATAGTACACTTACAATTATTATTACAACGGGATAAAATAGAGATAGCAAATGAGAAACACTCTCTGCCATGCCACTATATACAGTACACAAGCTAGAGAGGATTGGGTTAGTTGGGAATGAATGAATGGGATTTTTTACGTGACGTATTAAGAGAGGAGAGCAATGTCACTTGTATCTCTGTGTGGGGTGATGATGATGGGATGCACACGGAGACGGCATATACTTAACCGAAATAATAGATAAGTGAACTGATAGAGGGTGTCGGTCGGTAAAAATAGCTGAGCAGAGAGGTTTGTGGGAGATAATGAGGAGTGGAGAGAAATATGCGAGATTGTAAAAAAAAGAAGCAAGGGCAAGGGGCAATGTGAGATTGGTGATGATGATGATAATGAAAATGGCGAATGATTAAGGTTATTAGGGTAATGACTTGTGGGAGAAGTGGACATTTTTGTGTGAACCGAATCTTGATAGTTTTTCTTGTTGTTTGAATGAATACAGGCTCATCGCATAGTGATAAGGAAATCGAGACGCCAGAAAAGCCCGTCACCAAAGTACCTGGTCCAGAGAGAAAGCGGAAGAGAAAAGCGGATGATGGGGGCGGTTTGGGAGGCGGAGGAGGAGGAAACCGGAGTGACAGTGGTAGTGACCGAGGCTCGGGCAAATCCTCAAAGAAGATTAATGACTACTTCTCTTCCAAAATGACCGGTGGAAGTCCAAACCGTCACCAGCATGGAGGAGCGAAGAGCCCGTCTCCTCATCCTTCTGTTAAACCCATCGTAAGATTAAGATAATAATTGGCAGTTAGAAAACGAATGTATGATTATTAGTGGAATGGGAATTGAATGAAAATTTTGTCTTTGAAATACTTGCAGTACCCTGCTAGTCCTCAGAATGTAAATAGCTCAATAGGAGTAATCGATCGCACTGGACCAGAGCGAAACCTAGTGAGCCGGATTGATGGAGCTGCTGCCCCGTCGATAATGGAGGTGACGGAAGACGCCGGTACGCGCTGCATTGTGGGTGGGAACTCGCTGAACAATGTAGTAGTCAACGTAGCAAATTCAATTCATAAAGCAGTACAGACTGAACTGACGGGCACGAGAATGACGGAGACCGAGGCTCAAGCCACTGCCGATGTGGAGCTGCGGGACTCGAGGATAGAAGAGTTGAACAGGTCATCAGAAGATCTTCGCCAGCAGCTGACCACCCATCAGCGGATGATTGACCAGCAAAAGGCTCACATCAACAAGTGCATTGACGTGGTCAAAAAACTGCTCATCGAGAAGTCAACGATCGAGCGGAAGGAGGCTCGCCAGCGTTGTATGCAAAATAGACTGAAACTGGGCCAGTTTGTGACGCAACGCGTGGGTGCTACTTTTCAAGAGAATTGGACTGACGGCTACGCCTTTCAAGAGCTGACCAGAAGGCAGGAGGAAATCTCGAATGAGAAGGAGGACATTGACAGGCAGAGAAAGCTCCTGGGGAAGCGGAGACCCACCATGACTGAGGGTCAAGGGAGGAAAGGGCGCGGCGTTGTGAATGGCACGTCGGATGGATTTGCCAAACCGGAAGCCGTCAGGGAAATGACTTGGCAGGAATACTATGAGACTGACGAAATTTATAAGGTATAATAAACTTATCCAGAGTATACTTTATTGCGTGATTTTGGAAGATTTTTGGTGTGATGATGTGTAACTCGAATTTTGAATTCTTTCATTGCAGCTAAGACAAAATGCCCTGAAGAAAGAGGATGCAGATTTGCAGCTGGAGATGGAAAAGTTGGAAAGAGAAAGGAATCTACATATTCGTGAGCTGAAAAGGATACTGAATGAGGATCAGTCGAGGTGAGTCATGGCATATTATGGTTTTCTATTACACGTTATCATTAAAGGTGTGCTAGTAGTTATTCTAAAGTTAACTTAATTGACAAATTTAATTTTTGTAGGTTCAATAATCACACGGTGCTAAACGAGAGGTACCTATTACTCATGCTGCTCGGCAAAGGCGGTTTCTCCGAAGTTCACAAGGTAAGATAAGCAGTGGACCTGTTGTTCTGTACAATGCAATTTGATGGAAATTTTTAACCAATTGAGTTTTTGTCCTTTCAAATATTTTTAGGCATTTGACTTGAAAGAGCAACGCTACGTAGCTTGTAAAGTGCATCAGCTTAATAAAGATTGGAAGGATGATAAAAAAGCCAATTATATTAAGTAAGAAGTGTTATGTTAAAAATTAGTTTGATTTTAATTGTGGTTTTTTGTTATTTTAAAATTGATTTTTTTGTCTTATCTTTGCAGACATGCCTTACGGGAGTATAATATCCATAAACAGCTTGACCATCCTCGCGTAGTGAAATTATATGACGTGTTCGAGATAGACGCAAATTCGTTTTGTACAGTGCTAGAGTACTGCGATGGACATGACCTTGACTTTTATCTAAAGCAGCATAAGACTATCCCGGAAAGAGAGGCAAGATCTGTCATCACGCAAGTCGTGTCTGCTCTCAAATACCTCAATGAGATCAAACCTCCCATCATTCATTACGATTTAAAGCCAGGTGTGTATTTATTGACATTTTTGGAAACGTGTTCCATAAAAATTAATTTAAAATAAGATGATGATTAATCTGCTCCAGACTAAAACAATGTTGGTTGCCTTTTCAAGACGGGACTGATTGTTTCTCTTTTAATTTTAGCGTAGCTTACTTTTAATTACTGAAACAAAAACGTAACATTGTGAATATTTTGGAAAAAATTTCAGGTAATATTCTACTGACAGAAGGGAACGTATGCGGAGAAATTAAAATCACAGATTTCGGCTTAAGTAAAGTAATGGATGAAGACAATTACAATCCCGAGCATGGGATGGACCTTACCTCACAGGGAGCTGGCACTTATTGGTAATTTTGTAGTGCTATTTAGTAGACAAAAATTAAGCAAAATATCATTCAAGTTTGCAAATGGTTTATTTAAATGTATGTGTACTCTCTATTGTAGGTACTTGCCCCCTGAGTGCTTCGTAGTAGGGAAAACGCCACCAAAAATCTCATCTAAAGTTGACGTATGGAGTGTAGGAGTAATTTTTTACCAGTGCCTCTACGGGAAGAAGGTATTTGATAGATTAATTTAATTAAGGAAAAGTAAAGGATTCAGTATGAATTGACAGATTCATTAACGGTTTTGTTTCTTTGTAGCCATTTGGACACAATCAGAGCCAAGCTACCATTTTAGAGGAGAACACGATTTTAAAAGCCACCGAAGTCCAATTCCCCAACAAGCCTGCAGTGTCTCAAGAGGCAAAGGTAGAAATCGCAACTAGTTGAATGTACCACTTTGAATGAATGGGTTTGGAAAAATTTGCAATAATTGGAATTTAATTTTTGCAGCAACTGATTCGCCAATGCTTAGCTTACCGCAAGGAGGATCGGCTAGATGTGATGCTGCTGGCTCGAAGCGAATATCTTCAGCCACCCATTCCAAGACACGCTCGTCAAAATGCCGCTGCAGCAGCTGCGGCTGCGGCTAGCTCCGTTTCTAGCTCACAATCTCATAGTCAGCCCAGCACGCCAACTGGTAACCAACTCCCACCACCCCCAACATTCTTCTCTGGCGCTAACACGAAGCGCAATAGCAATAGCCTAAGTGACAGTTGCTAACGGATTGTGATTTTGTGTATGTGTGTGTTGTACAGGGAACAATCCTGGTTTTCCCCAAACCTTCCTGTCCGGCATGAATGCGTCAAGTTCATCGTAGCAGACTGGATACTCATCATCATCATCTCCCATCAAGAAAAAATGTTCTGTCATCAGCAGCACCTGCAGAAGTCCTGCCGGAAAAGCAAGACCTCACAACAATAAAGTCACCACAATCACCACCATCCGAGCTGGAGGCTCATCGTCTGGTACTTCCACACCGAAAAAGAAACAGGGCCTTCGTCGAAAGCATAGCAGTCATCAGTCAACTTTACTTTCAACTCCGAGCCCTTCACACTCCACCTCTTTGACACTATCGTCCAACTCTGTGACGACAGTTCAGGAAATCAAGGACTCTCCTGGGTCAAGTGTCACTGGTGTCGGGGGAAACCAATCGCTGTACCAAATGAACATCTCAAGTCCAATTTTGCAACAAAGCAATCCAATTCTCTCGCAGTTGCTGTCATCTTCGGATGTGTGAAAAAAAAACTTCATGAGAGTGCGTGTGTGTCATGTGTGTGGCTTCTTGTTCGCGAACTGCTTGTTAAAATCACATTTTTTCTAAAGTATACCAAAACCAGCAATCATTTACGGTGATGGAGTGAGAAAAAATACAAACTGTTATATTCGTTAAAATAATTATCTATATTTGTGATGATCTTCGACGTGCTCCGTGCCCGTGTCAGGAAAGTTTAATGACGGCATTTTGACATCATTATTACTTCACAAGGCATTTATTATTAGGATAATAAGCACTACTAGGACTATTTGACGCGAATTTCGGATAATGCTTTTGAGAAGGACTAAACTAAAAGTTAGTTAGCTGATATAACTACTACTGTTGTTGGTGAACCGAAGAAAAGGCTCATTAATATTACAAATATCTTAAACCATTGTTATAGATTATATTACTGCTTCTGTCAAACGGATATGTGTGTGTGTGGGTTTTGTTGGGCTGCACACCAATTTTTTTATCAGGATTGTATTTAGAGGTAAGGCTATAAGTTGCATGTATATTAATTACTGTAAAAAAATTAAGTGCAACGACACACACCAAGTGATAGTGAAGATTTTACTTTTACCCTGTAGGATTTTTTTTTGTTACTGTATTTTTTTGTTTGTCTGCAAAAAATGACAAAAAATTAAATATGTTGCATGTTTTTGTCGTTGTGATTCTGTTTAATTTTCTGCAGTGCAGTGTCAACATCTCGTCAACAGTGTTAACATTCATTTCACAGTGTAAATATTACAACAAGCATATTTATAGGCTAACTTTTTTTGTTTTGTATTACAATTTATTGAAATGATACATCATTTGTCAATGGGTTCTCACAATTAATTAGAAGAGAAAAAAAACTGTGAATGTGTATGTGCGCCATCTTTTGTTCTTAATAATTGTCAGAATTTAAAAAAAAACACTGTATGGTATAAAGAGCTGGCGTGTGCTTCAGTGAATGCTTCTGATTATGTCATTTAAATTGTTGTTGAAGACGTAAGATTTATAATTAGTGTTTAATAAGCTGGTGTGTACACATAAGCTCTAATGTCAGAGATAAAAAAGTTAAATGAATCAATTGTAATTGATAGTCCGATGATATACCGATATTATTAAATTAATTTAAAATTGCAATTGCTACTTTTAAATGTGCATCACAACTAGTTTACAATGGAGAGTGCGTACTGTGAAATATTATGTATAAAATATTATATATGTAGGAAGTACATATATATATATCTGCTATTATTGTTATTTGTAGATAGGCTAATTTTTAAGGTGAATCTATACACATAATATACATACCTATATATCATCAACGTTGAGACAATTTTCATCATCACACCAAACCACACACAAGCAAAAAAACAAAATATGAAGAATATACGTAAATTAATGTAAAAGCGTACATACAAAAATGTAAGGTTATTGATACCTAAACTACATATTATTAGACTTAAAAATTATTGATTGTTGTTTGTATGTAAGGAAGAAGGAGAAAAAAACGATCAACAAAGCTGTGTGTAATTTAATCAAAACTTACATAGGATCAAAAGATATACTACTACGTGAATACATAGAAAAGGGACTATTATTATTATAAAATGTTGATAAAATAATAATTAAAAGTAATAAAGTAATTGAATAATTTCCGTAACAAGATGAAAGAAAAAAGAACAAGA
>JAQIXW010004659.1:0-11280 GCA_034700685.1 Willowsia buskii | reverse complement strand
GTTTGAGTAACGACATCCTTAGAAGCAAAGCCTGGTAAAGGATAACCAGTCATGCAGCGAATTAGAGTGTAAACTGCGCCACCACAGATGAGCGAAGTGTCGAGAATTGCGAAGGCCCAGGGTAGCCAGAGAATTCGTGGCTGATAGAAGACAAGTTGGGTATGATCTTTGTTCCAGTGAAAAGGGAAGGGGGGAAGGTACAAAAAGAAGCGACGACCATATTTGCACGCAGTTTCTTCCGCAGATGATAACATGTTATTTTTATAAGAAATTCCTAGAAAAATGTATGTATACTGAACAGGAATCGAGTGTATGACTAAAACTTGTATATCCAACTATCCCTTGTGTAATGGCTGCCATTTATAAAATCAATTAAATTTGGGTTACTGAAATTCCTCATACTTTCTTTGTGCGGGTTTTAGAAAAATCATTTGCAAAATTTTCCACATTAGCAGTCCTATGTATTGTAATGTAATAAAAATTTGCTACCCAACAACAGACCAAAGGATAGCTACGTTTTGAAACCTCTTGTGTGTAATAAATTTTAAAATGAACAAAAATATATCATCAGAATTATTTAAAAACATTTCGTAGTTGGGAAGGATGATTTGGTTACGTATTATAGGTTGTATAAAATAAAACTCACTAAATATTAATTTACATTCAGGAAGCCTTTGGAAATACAATTTAGTATAGGTGATTTAATTTAATATTTATACAAACATGGTAATAAATATGAAAGTTAAAATATTCGTTTGCCATTAGGTACAATATTTGAATCTACCGTTAAAATCTATCAAAAATTGAATATTTCAAGTAAAGTTGGAATTAATATTTTAAATATGGTTCGTCTTACGATTAGTTTACTATTTTTATGTACATTTATATAAGGTATTAGTTGACTTCTTGAAAATCATTATTTACAAGTAAGTGCGATAGTGTTTTGTAAATGGTATTTTACATTTATTAAAATTTTTAATATCAACTCCTGAACTACATATTTACTTGGATAAATTTTAGTAGCCTTCCTCCAAACGAAAGCAATTTTAGAATAGGCAAAATATAAGAAAAACAGAAATGAAGACATGCTTAAAAATGTGGACATCCTTTGGATCGGGAAATTTCTTTTCCTGTTGTCCCAAAAGAAATATCTGATGAAGTAAAAACCGGATGGCCAAGCCCGTTGAAATTAAGTTTTCAAATCCTTGAGTGTTCACTCTCGACGACTCTGTCGTTTTACGTAAGAAAAGGATTAAAAGCTCCCAAAGCAATTTGTACAAGTGTCTATCATTTTATGAGACACTGCAATGAAATTCAACATATCCACATAAGGAAAATTTCTTCAATATGAATGCTTTGTAAGAAATATATGTTCTATGTTGATTCACCGTTTACATAAAAACTAAATTTTATTTTCATTAACGATAAGAAACCTTTAACATTTTGGTGACTTGCCACCTGCCGCAAACTTTAATCACTCATCTCTCCTAAATCTATCCTCGCATTTCAAAGATTAAATAAAAGTATAGAATCCACCCATCTCATCATAAGTTGATAAAAATACACAATCATTGACCTTTCACTCAGCTCAAATACCCAACCACATCTATTTCTTATTGGACCAAGTCCATTCATTTGCATCATTTCATATCTCCTCCCATTTGTTTGTTTTCTTCTCCATCGCAATTTCGCTTGACGCTTTCTATAAACTAACAACAAGTTGCAGGTTACCCCTATTCGAAATGCCATTGGCAGCAAAAATATGCTTCCTCCCATGCAGATTATACATAATAGTAAATATATGAAATAAAGACCTGCCGGTATTTTACCACCATATCCCTTACAAAGCACCCATAACAACTCAACAGTTATAAAAAACAATGCTTGAATCACAAATAATAGACATTTATTGAAACAGTCTTCAATCCTGCCATGCGCTAAATAAAACTGTTTATAAATCTGATTAAAAGTTAACAAATTTCTTTCTTTCGAGAGAAGATACAAAATACGCCGAACTCTCGTAAGGTAAAATTGAAATGGTAACAAAACCAGATAAATAGTTCGGCTCACTTCACTAGCACCATGAAACATTATAATGCCTCGAAAAAGAATTGAAGAAAGTGTTTCAGAAAACGGTCGCTTCCACACAGGTTGGGTTAAGTATTCCTCAAGAATAAAGCCAATACAATCTAAATCCAAAACCAAGACAATTAAAACTAAAGAGAAAGGATAAACCGGTAACCCTAATGCGACAATGATCAGATACAAACTTTCTTTTTGCTCTTTTCTCTTAAGCCAACGTGCTTTCTTGTAATCTTTTCTATATTTCGATTCCACAGCGGTGCTTAAGCTGAAGATCTCATTTATACCGGAAATCAGACCACCTCCTTTCCTGTATGTTAATAAGCAGATGTAGCACAAAGTTGAGAGAAGATTTCCGAACAATGTTTGAGTTATCACGTCTTTATCCAAAAAACCAGGTAGTGAGTGGCCGATCATATGGCGAAATAGAGTGTAAGCGATGCCAACACATACTAAAGATATGTCAAATATAGCACATGCCCAGGGGAGCCATGAAATGCGCGGCTCAGTGAAGACAAGCTGGGTGTGGTCTTCGTTCCAGTGAAAGGGGAAGGGGGGAAGGTAGAGAAAAAAGCTGCGCCCATATTTGCACGCAGTTTCTTCAGCAGATGATAGCATTTCCCTTTTCTTGGAGAAAATTAAGCAGACTTGGATGACCAGATATTGAACTGGGATGAAAGAATGACTAAAATTTGTATAATATATTTTGTATTAGCACTTGGCCATATATATTCATGTGAACTTGAAAGTGTTTTAAAAAATAGCTGCATTCTGGGGTACTGGTTACTAATAATATGCATCTAAAAATAAATAAATAATTTGTTACAGAGGTTATTTCTACATATGTTAAGTAGTAAAACATGCTTTCGTTGAGACGACCGCGTAAAAATGTAAGCATAAATATTATATCAGCTCGACGACATCGCTGCGGTATTAAATTTGCTTTAGTATACATTTAAAGTAAATTTAATTTATATAAATGCTATTTAAAAAAATGATTCTCAGGGAAAACGCAATTTGGTAATCTACTACCAAATTTATAAACCGCTACTATGGCAAATGACTTTTTTAAACCCGGAAAATTTATAAAAAGGATTTTAGTAAACCTTATAAAAATTGTAAGGAATACACACTTCCGAACAATCATAACTAATCGTAAGTTTCAGCCGTAAATTGTAAACAGATAGAACCGTTTTTTACACCTTGCTCACAAATTTAAAAAATATCACTTAGTAAATATGTATACCCCACAATGCTTTATAATAAATAACAGATGCACAGTCTCCTTGTAAATATTGACTTCATTATCCTTATAATACATCTTACTATATGAGTCAGTGTTAAAACAAAACCAAAGTGAAGGATAGTCAATATCGCATTTTTGCAACAAAGAGTATTCACCAAAGCGTGACAAAAGGAGGAGTACTTTATTTGCTTAGAAGCTGCTACTGCTAAAACACTTAATCATCATACCCATAAAAACATGAGATGCATTCCATAAAATTTACCTCAGTTCAATGATGCATGCATAGCTACAAAATTTATTACGTGTGGTCGCATTTCCACTAACAACATCTCTCAGTGAACCACTTCTTTGTTAATTGTTACGAAGAGGAAGTAAAACCATAGGTTCTTCTTGGAATGAAGGAGATGGTCGAAAATTTTAATTGTATGATAATTTAGTCACTAGGTGAAGATAAACAAGTTACCTACATTGCATATCATTATCACAACATTAATTATCCACATCGCCGGTGATGCCTGACAGACAAGGATCCAACTTGTGTTGCTATAAAAAATGCACTCTACTCTTTAGTCTGGGTCTATCTATCTCCACCTCCCTAAAATAATTTTGCTAATGTATAAGTCATATCTTGAATGCTCAGCACATGCTCATAAAGATTACTAATATCATGATGCAAAATCGCTTAACTTGATGTTCCTTGCAATTAGGACTAAGCAAATACATATATTTTACATCATCTTTATTTTTGCAAAAAAAATTGCAACCACATGAGTAAGTTCATGTTAAGCATCTGAAGGCCCCTCAATTTATCATCTTATTGGTATTAACAATAGACCTGCAAAACATGCAAAACTACACCTAATCATCATGGCTCCATTGCAAATGTAAATGTATAGTATAAAACAGGGTGACTTAATGAATGACTAATAAGCAACAATGGTACATGTACATGCCAAATTATGTTTAAACTCAGCCAATGTAATCCCCCAAGCTGTTATCAGAGACTCCACTTCCATTACACCATCCATCCTGTTAACACGACAACATTTTTCTTGTTGATGCAATGCCAAACGAAATCCAAAATGTTAAATTTTTTAATCCATTAAGAAAACGTAGGCGTGTTGCTCTTTTTCTTGCAGTTTATCCATTACCTACAAGTTGGGCACACGTAATTAATTAATTGTGATATGGCCATAACTTATCATAATATTTATTTTTAAAATGGCTGCCATAGGAATAATTACCTTTTGTCTTCTCCTCCTCTACTATTTGAGTGCTGTGCAGTGCCAAAGAATTCCCCTCCGAAATGTTCCAAACGATCAGTCCTTCTCCCGCAAGGAGATGCTCGACCCCCGGGGGAAATATGTGTTGGAGTGGTCGGTGGATTTTACAGAACAAACGATAACATTCAATGTCACCGCGGAAACAATTGGATGGGTGGGATTCGGACTGAGCAACAATGGGAAAATGTCTGGAGCGGATGTGGTCATCGGGGGAATGTTTGCTAATGGACAGGTCTACTTTTCGGATAGACATGCAGTCACAAATCAGGTGCCTGTAGAAGACCCGAGTCAAGATTGGACTTTGTTGGATTGTGTGGAAAGCGGAAGTCATACGTATCTTAGTGTTCGTCGGAAACTGGACACTTGTGACCCTCAAGATTATCCAATATCTGAGAATCGAGTGAGCGTGATATGGGCTTATGGAAAGACAGATAAGGAGATTAAATATCACGAGAGTAATAGAGGCAGTTATGATGTTTACCTGTTGGATCCGAGTATGTCGCCGAGAATCGTGAGGGATAGGAATACGAAGGACCCGACAGTTCTAGATATGACGGGATTGAATACTCCGGAGGATTTGAGGACCTGGACGATTCCGAAGAGAATGAGGCTTCCAAAGAATGATACAAGTTATTTCTGTTCTATTCATAGGGGACCTGATCTGTCGAGGAAACATCATGTCATTGGGGTAATCTAAAATAAATTATATTTTTTGGAGGTGGCGCGAAAATTTAAATTGATTTTGTTTTCTCTCCAGTTTGATGTCTACTTCCCGGATGAAGTGAGTCGATCGAGGGTGCATCACCTGGATATTTACAAGTGCAACGTGCCCGTAGCCGGACTTCCGAACACGACCACTTCTTCCTCCTTGTTCGGACCTTTTGTGGGGGCGGAGCCAGAAGTGTGTTATGATTTGTTGACGCCATCGGGAGGTTTCATACCGACTCAGTATTGTACGGAGTACTATATGGGTTGGGCGGTGGGAGGGAGGGTAAGGAATTAATTTAATTGTGGTTCATCAAAGAAAGTAATTAATTAAATATTTTGGAACACAGTCATTCTTCAACCCTCAACATGTCGGATTTCCCCTGGGCACTGACTCCGGGGATGAGGAATACTTTCTCGTTCAAGTGCACTACGACAATCCACAAGAGGAGTCCAATGTCACAGTGGACCTCAGAATGGATTTATTTTTTACTGGACAACTCCGACCAAATGAAGGTGGCCTGCTTCTGATAACCCATAACATTCCTGGACAGCCAGAATCCTTCCTTTTGCCACCAAACAGTGAAAATCACCGGATTTACGGACATTGCAGCCCAGAATGCTCGAGGAGGATTTTAGGACCTGGAGGAAATATCACAGTTTACGGAGCACTCCTCCATTCCCACAACTCTGGTAAAAAGTTGAGGCTCCATCATTTCAGAGGAGGGGAGGAGCTACCCTGGATTGTTTATGATGATAACTGGAGTAATGACTATCAGCAGTTTAGGAATTTGAGAGAGGAGAGGGTCGTAAGGGCTGGGGATCAATTGACTGTTGGTAAGCTAGTCAGCCAAAAATATTGGTTACCATGATAACAATTTTTTAAATTAAAAATATTTCCTTTGCAGATTGCAGTTATGACACAACATGGGCAAACGGCTCCACCGTCGTGGGTGGCTACTCTACAAGACAAGAGATGTGCCTTGCTTATATCGTCTACTACAATCGTATCCGGGATTACAATACCTGCGGAAGTCAAGAAGTTTCTGAAGCCAATCGACGAAGATTTCTGAATGGAGTTGGGGCAGTTGCCTGGAATCAGAGTAGACTCAATTGGGTTGCCTTGGAGCCAGAGGAGATGGCTGGATTCACGATTCCTGAGATTTCTGACAATTTTGTGGAGTGGGACGAGCAGGCAAGAGTGGAGCTCCAGAGGGAGCAGACTTTGAGACCCCATCAGGGAATGTGTTACAGGGAACCGTTTTCTAGAAATATTCCAATTCTTCCTTTTGAAGAGGGATTGAGTGAGGATGACTTCAGAGGTCCGGTGCATTATCCTTTGGAAGTGGAGGCGTATTTTGGACCTCAGCGACAAAAGTGCAATTAAAAAGCAAAAAAACATTATGTGAAGGTAAGAAAAAAAAATATTTGAAAGTAGTACTTCGTTTTAGTCAAGAGTAAAGCATATATTGTGTAATGTATGTTTGAAACGCTTTAACATTTTGTATTGAGTGCCGTAATAATTTTTTAATTGTTTTAATGTATTAAATTAATGCTCACTCCAATTATCTACAAAATTTGTGCTTTTTATGATGTTATGATTTATAGCATGTAATAAAGTTTACCATAGAACAATAATATGTAGCTATTTTATCAATTACAGTTCAAATCCTGGAAATACAAGCTCTGATTTCTCAACCAATTATTCAAGCTAAAAGTTATATGATTTGTTACGCTAGTACTATATTGTTAGTTACTGTATTTGATTTTTCGGAGATATACGTCAATACGTCAGCAAATGTAACAGGGGACAAAGCATTTCTGGAAAAATATGTTAGACTATCATTTAATGCACATTATTTTTAACCTGTTACAGAAAATTAGACAATAATATTCATATTACGAAACGCACAATCAATTTTATCGCATTTCTAAAATACAAAAAAAGTTCTTCAACTAATATTTTAAAGCAGTATTTTAAGACTTCTGGTTGGTTTAATTGGATTGGAACGCCCTTTATGTTGTTTTTCAAGCATGTTTTTATCTCTAGTATGCATCAAGATTTGCTATCTTACACAACATTCAATACCATAATAATCTCCTTGTGAAAATATGCCGAGAAATAACGCGTCTATAATTTCGACATAATACAAAATTGCAATATACGCTAACCTAGCTAGATTTACAATTTGCATTTTAGAAACCTATGAGGATTCCAGAGCATGCTCATAAATGCAATTTTATTAAAGCTCTTCTTGCTTATGTTCTGCTTTTGGTGAAAGTTCATCTTAAAATTTTCAAACAATGGCAACACCCTTGATTTGGAAGGCATATGAGTTTAATGATGCTCTTTTCACAAATCGAATGTACAGTCACGCACTTTCAGTCGACACTAGAAAGGAAAAATTCAAAGTTGAAAATGACATTTCTAAACTGATTAAATTTTTCCTTGCAAATGTTGCAATTTCTCTACATTTTATTTGCAGTCTTTACATAATGTTCCAATATACTCTCATTAGACCAAAGTCCTTAAAATCTTACCAAGTGCTTCTGAACTTTAATATATCATGTTTAGCTTTACTCGCCATTGGTCTAAATGCATCAATATTTATACACGGGAATGATTTATTTGAAAGTGCCAACACCTCTTCTCAGTTTGATCGAAAACTGAGAAATGACAAGCGAAAACTAGGATATGCGTATCATCTCTCATCAAAGCGTCTAATTCTTCAAGGTCAGTCTTAAGATTCAAAAGTTAAAGTTATAAGTTTTATTTATAACAATTATATTTAAATTTACCCCTTAAATTTCAGAAATTAAGAAGTTTCTCGACCATGACCCCACATTAGACATTGTTGGCCTTCTAATGCACGGCATGGTTTTAATTGCGTTTACGATCGGAAGAACACTTGGTGCAATAGTAATACTCACTAGACTAGATCCTGCGTATTATGTACTAGAGGATTTATTTCCTTCAGAAAGTTTGGCACTTATGTTGACAAAACTGTCATTTAGAGTCACAATAGCATTTTGGGCTGCTCTTGAAGCTACGCGATCTTTTACCATTATATTTCTACCCGCTATGTCCATGTTTAATATTTTAAAGTCTTGTCTTAAAATTTTGGAAGTCATGCCACCGAACGAAAACTCGATTAATTTATACGTTGCGGTTTTCTTGAACAATCAAAACTCAATAGAGGGAGTACGCGTAATAGCAGCGCTTTTAATGGGGATTGGTTACGTGTTGGGTGTTCTGGGAACTTGGATTTTAATTGTTGGATGGAAAATATTTCCTTTGTCATTTTACATTCTAATGTCAATGGTAACAATAATGACGTATATTGTCATATTCGAAACTTTACCAATTATATGTCGGTGTTATAGAAATAATAGTAATATGCTTACTAAAAAGTGGCCAAATAGTGTTATTTGGTATTGGAAAGGCAGGTCTAAGTACAAATATAAAATTTGGGTAAGGCGACTTAAAGCACAAAGACCAATTTCCTGGTATTATGGATCCGCATTGTTCCATGAGAACACTTTTATCAATTTTTATGAACATATGTTTATTCATGCGGTTGATATCATTTTGTTAAGCTAATCTTACAACCAGTTTTTTTTTAAACTGTAGCAATAACAGTAGTTACTACATCAATGGCAGGGATATACGAGAAGTCGTCTGCGGTAGTTGAACAAATAAACCGTGAATAAAATGCTTAAAATTGAAAAAAGACTATTAACTTGTAAAGAAAAAAAATCCTGTGTCTCTGTAACCATTTATTTTCACCTCCATATACAATTGTTTTCACACGCCACCCAATTATTTGAATTGTTCGCTCCAATAACTTTCTCAATATTTGATCTATATTAATTCTATGTAAGATAAAGTTTATAATTCATGCTATTCAAATAACAGAATTGAAAATAAGGCAGAATTACATTTCTGAGTTTTCATCCCGTATGGCTACAGACGTATGAGCTAATGGTCTCAAATCTTACAAGAAACGCAATTCTCAGTAATGCAAATGCTTACAAGTGTATTTAATCCTTATCTTCATTTAAAGTGTAAGAAGTCAAATTAGGAGTCAAAGGAAACTTAAAATGAATGTGAATGCTGAATTGTAACATATAGGTGGATTTTTGTAATATTAGATGTATGCTGTAATGGGCAATTGGCCACACTAGATTCTCATGTGTAGTAGGTAAAAGAGTAGAAAGTATTTTTTTAAATTTCATAGCTTGTGGGATGATTCATGTCATGCTTAGACTTAATATTTATGAACATTAGATGGAATTTGACAAAAAACACATATAAGCTTTTAACGTATTTTAATATTAGTACATGTTCGAAAGCTTACACAATGTGACCAATTACATAACTTTAGAAGCCTGTAACGATGTGACATAATATATCTCCTTTTGCTCTTTGAAAGCATACGAATGGTTAATGGTATTTAATTTATTAAATGTTTCACGGTTTGTTACTCGCTCATAATATCGCAACTTGATATTTATCACTCCTACAATACATATATAAACAGTTTCTCCGGAAGAAAATGGTCCTTAAAAATTCATAAGAAATTCAAGAAAGTTCTTGTCAGCACTTTTGGAATGGATGCATGATTTAACTTATATAAGGATTCAAACAATGTTACACCTTCAGTTTTGAATGACAGTAGAAACCCTGTTTTTTCCTATGTAAATTTAAGCCTGGATATGTAAGCATATTTTATGACATGATTGACGCAACATTTTTTATCTCTCGAGAAGACCAACAGAAATCAGCAAATATAAAATCCACGCACTAGTCTGAACTAAAACCTTTTAAACTTTGTGACCAAAGACCTCATTTGCTTCATAACATGCAAAAGTATACCTTTCACTTAAATTGGAATCAACTAAAACGACTTATTTCCGAAAAAAGTAAAATATGCTCCTAAAGCACAACTTCATTCCCTTGATTTACCTGAATCTAAAAATTCTCAGCTATTTTGCACCAATCCTGTTTTTGCCTGACGAGCGCAAAAATGGGTACATCCGAAACGCACCAGATAAGGTTTCACGAAGCTACAAGATAAAAAAGTTCCTAGCAATTACAATAATTACTATACTTTGGATTCAAACTTATATCGAAAGAAGCAAGCCTCTTTTCATATTGATTCAAGGATCGTTTATTCTAATTCTTTTCACTGGCCATATTCCAATGGTGATTGAGCACTTCGGGAAACGCAAAGAGCTGGTGTCTTTGTTCAATGCGTTTATAGACTTTGAACGGAGGCATGAAGGTAACAAGTAAAAATTATATTCCACACTACACACATTCATATTTAATTTTAAAAGATCTGTTTGAATGTTTTTTACAGCAATCTTCGAAGCATCCCAACCAACGAAGAAAAAAATTCAAGGAGATCTTCCATTTCGGCTGAAATTCTACATTTGCCTCATGATCTACACCGCTTTTGTTACGCCAACCTTCCTATTTATACTTTACTTAACTGTCCCATGTTTCCCGGCAAACCCAGCGTACTATTTTTTAGCACAGTGCAATGCTAATGGATATTTTACTGGATACCAAGCTGTACTATTCCAACTTGTGACAGCATCGATCACCGCCTCCACCATTCAGTTTACTGTATCTGCATTATCATTACAAATGTTTATACTTGGCACTGTTCAAAGCGCGTGCTTAGGAAACTACCTTCAAGATTTACAGAAAAAACTTTTGGTGGCTGGTAAAATAAAGGCTCTTAATCTGTGTCGAACATATCGTGAAATTCAGATAATTTCAAATGCTTACAATTACCTGCATCGATATACTCTTGCTGTTGCATTAACGGTTTTTGTTAGCGTTGTATGTATTTCTTCCATCTATGCAGTAATTTCTTTGAATTCTCAAGTTCCATTTTTATTCACATTTTTGTTTCTCCTCGCGTCACTGGAATGTGTGGGAACAAATTTAGAGCT
>JAQIXW010004658.1:0-11280 GCA_034700685.1 Willowsia buskii | reverse complement strand
GCATTTATAATGAGTGATTGATGTTTCATGCAGAGTCAAACGAAGGTTAGTAGTTTGGAAAAGGTGCATTACTGGACTGTGTGTTGCGAATTGTTTTCTTCATCCTTCTGGTACTATTGAACATTACTTTTATGCAGATTTCGATTTACATCATGCCCGAAGCAGATTAAATCTTCATATAAAACATTGCTATAAGTATGTCGATAGAAAATCCCAATGCTTCAGAATGTGTACTGCGTATGGTACTGGATGCCAAAACAAATCAACGTTTGTACCTGAATAAATAATAATGTATTCGATTTTAGAGATAGATGGAAAATTTAGTATGAAATGATTTTTATTCCCATTTTTATATACATTGTCACACACGACGTGCCCCAGAAAGAATGTCCACGACTCAATCTGCTTATCCACATCTGCGTCTTTAATTAAGCCGATCGTAGTTAGAAACCAGGTGTAAAATAAAACAAACAGTGTACATGCATGCAAACATGCCAATCAAACACCATTACTCAAGGCTTAAAATGAATGAAATATTTTTACACACACTCGATATTAAAATGAAAATTATTATTGAAACAAAGCCATTCAAGACACTTGAGAACAGTAAGTCAAAGAAGGCTTTGATCCGTTATACTTACAGCATACACAACTAACAAAAGATTTCGCATGTCAGCGATAGACAGTTTGAGAGTCATGTCATCATAACCACGATGCATAAAAAGTATAAGTATCAATACCAGTACCACCAAGGTATGTATATAAATACTATTTTCCCTTCATGACGGTACACGTAATAGACGATTTTAATCAGGAACAGTCTTTGAGATTTGTGCCGAGGTGTACGAACATTTTGCGTGACATAATCTGAACATATTCATACCAGTTGGATACTCTTGTCTTAAATACATTTTGATATATGGAATACATTGTTGTATGTGTAATATAATCCATCTATAAATATATACCCGAACAATATGTAGCATCAATGAACAGCGCACTTACTCGCCACAGGATCAAACAAAGCTGAATGGAAGACATATAAGTTTGCTTACATTAAAGCTGGACTCAAGCTGATCACGTAAAACCATAAACTTTAAGATCACAATATTATGTTCATCATCGTACTAAGACGCTGGACCGCATTAAAACAATTTTCTTTTGTTTCCTACCTATTAAATAAGGATGTACATATAGGTATCTGCCAAAATTATTATTGCATAATAAAGAGTAATACAAAAAAACCGCATCAAGTCAATTTCATGCCATTTCATGATGATGATAATAGTTTTCGTAAACCCCTAGAAAAAAACAGACCACTTCTTATGCATAGAGTAGCATGAAAAAGTAAGTTTAACATCCAGATAATGATGTGGTAATAAGTAAGATTGAACCTTGAGGAACAACAACAAAAGCAAGATTGATTTGATGCTGATGTTACTTTGTCACAATTGCACAGAATCAAATATTGAAAAAAGTCCTCAGCGATTTTTTTCATGATATGATATGTAGCTACTGTGTATTACCATTACCCAATGCCTACGAACTATATATCTACAGACCTATGTAACGTTAAACTAAACGAAGTCCTCAATTCATCGTCAATTCATGTACCTACACAAAGACACGTCATACCTAATACATGCCAAAAAAACCAGAGAAATATATTATACCACACCGGCAATTAGCTAATTGTTGCTGTTGTACACGAGTTTTTTTGAAAGATTTTTTCTATTATATCTCACTTTAATAATAATGATTGTGGCTGCAAACTCTCTTTTGGATGAATAGACATCAAGAAGACTGCACAACTCATCCAACTCTGGACAACCACAAGTGCTTGCACTGTGTAACACATTGCAAAAAAGAGCAACATTTCACGCATTTGTAGCCAGATCTTGAAAAAAATGTGTTGCATCAATCTCTATCTTCAGCTTTCTTTCGTAGTTCATTTTTTTGCTCATTGTTAACAAATGAGGAGGGTCGCCTCAGAACCCTCTCTCGTAACTCCCATCTAATCTACTGTAATGTATGACTAATGACGCTCATAATGTGAGGGATTTTAAATGTGTCTTCAGAACAAGTAAATTTTGTAAAACATTGCTCGGCATAAGAAACTTAAAATGATTTTTTAGCTCTCACACTACGTCATTTATTTTTGTAAAAACGAAAGGAAGAAAAACACGACCGCAGCAGCAAGGAAGCTCAGTTTGAGGTTCATTTTCAGATTTTAACTAAGAATTTGCATAGAATATGGTTTTCATAACACGTTTCTTCTCGCATTTTTGTACAGGAATTGAATTAAGCATAAGGAAAAATGTGTGTTAGGGTCAAGGGGATGTGATTCTTCCAGAGAGATAAATCAGCAATAAGAAACGTTTCGCTTTAGGACAACGGACAGAAGTAAATAAGCATGCATTTTATTTACGAATAGTCTACACAGTATTATTCCCCATGCAATAATCATAATCTTTTCATAAACTTAAATAGCCTGGGAAATTGGATGCTATTTATTTCCACGACATATCACAATGGGTTAACCGTTTATGTAAGTTGAATTTTTTTTCTCTCCTAGCGTTGGGCTATGGTTGAGTGCTATTGGATGCGTGCAATATAGTTCATCATTCGATTTTAACTTATATTCAAAATTGATAATGTACTGTTTTACCTACTTCCACACATATCATTCTCCGTATTCATAAAAATATTTTTAATTCCATTGTAATAGTAAAGCATATTAGGATAACCCTATCACATTGTAAGTAAATTGCAAATATTGCATACCTACATCAATGAAATTAAAACAAACCTTCCTGTTATTTTTATAGAGAGCAGCCATTGTTATTGTAGCTGTCTGTTTGAAACTCACACTAATGTCATTATTATATGTTTGGTATCATTCTTAAGGGGGGATTTTCTGTTTGGGAGCATCGAGCATCTATCTGTACGTCATTCATTGGGGGATATCATTTTATCGGCAGTTACATCTTGTACATGTAAATGCGCCAGATGTACCATAAAGATGACCACTGATGAAACCGCTGCTTTAAACAATAATTTTAATGTGCCTAGTTTTTATGCTCCCGTCACTCGTCTGTGTGGTTGTAATAATAAAGATAATACGCATACATAATACATAACAATAAACAAAAATATTAAAAATCCCCGTCCATTAGGTCTACTGCTGGATGAAATGTGCGCATATGAAATGGTAGAAAAATAAAAGATATGCTTGATTAGAAGCTAAAAAAGGAAGAACCTGTTGCTCGCAGGCATCATATACTAATACGACTTCCCATTGTATGCAAACTTCAAGTTTTTCAGCAGACAAACGTGATCGCAGGTCTGAATGAACCAACAGTGAAGAATTCACTGTTCGTGTGGCTTGGCTTGCAAGAAGAAGGATTGCTACGAATGCAAAAATGTAATTGTTGCGAACTCTCTGCCCGCCAGTACGTGTACATTTGTTCTAAAGGGTTTTTTTGTGAATATTTTATGGTGAAATCCAGTAGTGGTCAGGTTGTTAGTGCATACGGTAAAACTAGTTGTCGCAACAATAATGTAACTATTACTTTTAGCCCGCAGCAAGATTTTGGAGTGATGATCATAAATTGATTTTATTAGACGGATCAGTGGACTTTGGCTACGAACTGATCGTAATCAGCTACCGGTTGGCTTTCCAGCTTTCATTCTATCTGTGGTAGCGGTGGAAGTAAGTGTATGTTACAGAAGTTGCTCGCCAAATATTCCCTTCCTTTCTCGGAACGACTATGGATAAAGAGGATCTCCACTTGTAAAATTTGAAATTTTTCAATTCAACGGGTCTCAAACATAAAATTGTGAAAGTCACGAAATCACGAAAGAAAATAGTGTGCGTGTGTGCAAGTGGTGATTAAAGTGCAGTCACGATCATGGATCGCCGACAAATTCTCAACAATGCAGATTCCCATGTGGATATTGACAAGCCTGTGTATGCCACGCCTGCCGTGTCTGTGCAAAATGGGTACAAGTCGTATTCAAAGGGAACCCCCATCCTCAATGATTTTAATATGACTGTTCCAAGGGGAACCATGTAAGTTTCCAGCCTTATTTTTGACGCTGTGGAAGGTTCCTTCAAGTGATTGCCATAAAGGTTTGATAATAATTTAAAAATTTCAAATAGTTACGGATTGTTGGGAGCGTCTGGTTGCGGAAAGACAACAATGCTTTCCTGCATAGTTGGTCTGAGACAGATGGACTCTGGAGAAATCCGTGTTTATGGTGCCAAACCAGGAACTAGGGAAAGTGGAATCCCTGGAAAGAAACTAGGCTACATGCCCCAAGATATTGCTCTATATCCTCATTTCTCGATTAAGGAATTGCTTCAATACTTTGGAAGAATATATGGCATGTCAAACCTAGAGATTCTTAACAGAATAGAATTCCTCACCAACTTCTTAAATTTACCCGATAGTACGAGGTTAATTGCCGGTTTGAGGTAACATTAACATATATTTTGTGGCACTCATTGTTTTACTGAGAATTTTGCTGACTTAATTACTAACGCCACTGTCGGTTTTTTAAATTCTTAGTGGTGGTCAACAGCGAAGAACTTCTCTTGCCACTGCGCTCATTCATGACCCAGAGCTTCTTATACTTGATGAGCCGGTATGATGATTTGCTTCCTATGAATACTTACCTTGATATTGTGCCATGTTTGATTAATTATTAACCTTATTCATAAATCTGTCTTATTTACAGACGGTTGGAGTAGATCCATTGCTGCGTGAAGGGTAAAAATGATCATATGAATATTGAAAGTTGATATGCAAAAAACATTACATGAAACAGCTTCTGTAAACACATATTTTTTCTTGCAGCATTTGGGATCATTTAGTCAGTCTTACAGAAAGAGGAAGAACAACGGTCATTATTACAACGGTACGTTGCAGGCAATAAATTGTTGATATTAATATCATTTGGTCTACATGAAATCTTCAATAATCATTCTCAAATGTTTTAAAGTTTATTAGTGCATGAAATTACAATGGCTATCATTGTCTTTAACATTTTTGCAGCATTACATCGAAGAAGCGAGGCAATCCCATACGGTATGTCGTGCAGGTTTTTTTCCTACTATATTTGTAGTATAGCATTGTATTGCATTTTTGTAGAGTAGCACAGCTTTGCTCCATGAATAGCTTACTTACTTTCAAGAGCCAAAAAGCTCGATGTCCTATGCAGACAGACTTATCACAGTCGTGAGAATTTTTTTCTTGTAATTTGCTAAATTATCTTTATATTCGTACTCTATTATATACTCTTTAATTCCAAAACATGCTCATGCGTAGGTAGTTCAGTTTTGATTTGGTAGAAAATTAAGTAATTTGTTTTGGATTGAACCATCATTAAAACGTGAAGCTAGTTCTAATCAATAACTTTGATTGTTACCTATTGCTTACTTCACTTGCATGAGCTCTGACTATAATGCAACCTGTATGACTTTCCTAACTGATGCAATAGCAAATCTTTCACAAAAGTATGAAAAGAAAATTGTTGTTGCAGCGAAACGTCAGCTCTCCAGTGAAGGTTTTTTGGGCATAGGTATATAATATATGTATCTTCTGCGTTTTTTGCATGTTTTACAGAGCTGCTGCTGGTAGTTATTTTTTTGATGCCCTACGCAAATGGTCTTAATTATTATACTTTTTATCCTTGCACCACATTATTGCTCAACTAGACTCATGATATCCATTCAACCTAAACATAATAATTTGTAGCAACGCACAATAAGGTTTAATTTATTGCACGTGTTTAAGCCAGTTTTTATGAGTGTTTCATCCTAGTGTATTCTAAACAGCTTGAAACTGAACGGGATTGTGCAATGCAATATGATACGTCCAATCTAAAATACGAATGCGGTGATTATAAAAAATATGGGCTTTGGTCGATTGATTTTGGTGTTATTAGAAATTTTAAACTTTATTTGTTAGTAGGTAGGTACTAAGTATTACTGTACTAATCTCATAAAAAACCACATATTAGCTTATTTTGATGCAAATAATATTCTTTAGTTTTGCTTAATCAGCATTTTTATACTTTGCTGCATGCTATTTTTGATAAATATATGGTTATTAATATTCGTAACAATTTCTGGTGGTTTTGCAGGTTGGGTTAATGAGAAATGGTAGATTATTGACGGAAAAATCACCCGATGCCTTACTTCTTGAACACAATGCAAACCTACTCGAGGACATTGTGCTACAACTTTGCAAAAAAGACCAAGATGTATTGCAGGGATCTGTCGTTGACGGAAAAGCAGGCGATCCTGTTAGGACAGCCCTTTCAGAAATTTCATTTTACTCAAAACGAAGAATTCTCCCAAACATATCCAAGTCTAAAGGAGAGTACAATTTTAGTACTCAGGAAGATATTGTGGGCTTGAAATATAAGAGGAAGTACTCCATGAAACCTGGAGATATGAATATGAAGAGACGACAATCGATCATTGAGATTGTAAATGATGAGGCAAAAGCTCAAAGAAATAGGATTAAGGCTTTAATTATCAGGAATACAATCAACTTTTTCAGAAATCCAGTGTAAGGAAAGCATAGGGAACATTCTGATCTGCTTAAAGTCAATAATCTTGGGAAACTAGTGCTAAAACTTTTTGTTGTCTTTCGCGTATGCAGATTCTTGTTCGGAATGGTTCTACTTCCAGCGTTCCAAAATTTACTGACAGTTTTAACCGTAGGGAAAGATGTAAAAGAAATGAGGATTGGGGTAGTTAACAATGACCTTCCTGATTGGCTTGACGTGTGCCAGTACGATACAAGTGGATGTGCATCAGGAAATTTACAAAATCTGAGCTGCAGATATTTGAATACACTGCCCAAGGATGTAGTCAATTTGGTAGGGAATTTCTAAACCTCTATTACTCCATGCCTCCTTTATTTTCAAATCAGCATTTTTATTTATCTCGTTATTTATATGCTTTCAGATACCCTTTGACACTCGAGAGCAAGCCTTGAAATCTGTGCAGGCAGGAGATTTATGGGGGTACTTGACTGTTCCAGCAAACTATTCTCAGCACATGGTAGAAAGGTCAACAGATGGAAATTTTGCTACAAACGAAACACTGATTGGAAGTACCATACTTACCAAGTTGGATCAGTCTCGTGAGCAAGCATTTTGAAATTGCATGCACTAATTTTTTAAGATTTAAAATTTCAGTTAAGCAACCATTATCATCGTTTACAGATTATATGGCTTCCGTTTTGATGATTCAAAACTTTTACGAGTCATTCGAAAAGTATCTTGTTGATCTTGGGGTTGAGTGTGGCGGCGACCCTAGGGAATTTCAACTACCTCTAAAGGTTTACATTAAGTTACTACTCCATGTAATCACGAAGATTAGGGAAATTATCGAAGAATTCTCTTATAAACTTTTTATTTCTCTTTTGTGTATACAGTACAGAAAACCCGTCTATGGAAAAGAGAAGGCTCAGTTTATAGAGTACATCGTTCCTGGAGCACTTACCATGCTTTTGTTTCTCATTCCCATGTGCTCCTGCTCTCTGACGTATATTGCTGACAAAAAGCAAGGAACAATGGAAAGATCACGATCTGCAGGTGAATAAGATAATTAAATGTTATGTCATGTCATGAAGAATTAATACCTAATCCATTTTGTCGGTATTCTCTGTATGCCCATATAGGAGTGACGACCTTTGATTTCATGATGGCCTTCTTTTTCACGGAAGGGATGGTGATTATCATACAAGTGTGCATTAGTACTGGCCTTCTTGTAATGTTCTTTGAGTTTGAGATTCAGGGATCTTACTTTCTTTACACTGTACTCTGCATACTCGCAGGGCTCTCGGGACAGTCATGGGGTAAGATGAGACTTTAAAATACATCTAGTTTGGCATTGTGTTTTATTTGAATAACTTTAAATTTAAATTTTAGGATTCATTCTGGGACTAATTTGTTCGGACGAAACGTCTGCTCTTCTCACGGCATTTTTTCTCTACATGCCTATGCTTGTTCTTACAGGTTCGACATTTTCTATCCTCATTTTGTTCATATGACGAGTTGATTCAATTAAACTTACGGCATGCTATGCTGTCATGTAGGTATTACTTGGCCACTCGAAGCAGTTCCTCACTGGTTAAGATACTTCAGCTACTGTCTTCCTGGCACTCTACCAACAGGCTCTATGAGATCAATTGTAGTGCGAGGACTTGGATTTACACATCCTTTGGTTTGGCCCGGTTTTGCAACTATCTGTATTTGGATTTTGGCATCTTGGATAATATCAGTCATTGTCTATCGACTAACGAAATAAACATTACTATTTATTGTAATTATATGCAATGTACGAAAATATTATACTTTTATTGTTAAGAATTATAATGTAATACACACGCAGTTTTTTTCTGGACAGTTGACCCAGAAAAATAAAGTAAAATGACACATGTTTGGTGTCTGCCGTTCTGATATTAAAGGTGTACAAATTTCCATGCGTATGATGTGAATTCTTGTGCCTGTGCTGACAAAAAGCAGATGCTACTTAAGATTTTTGCGGAACTAATTATGCTAACACTTCAAACGTTTCAATAAGCCTTAAATCAGACAAAATGAATGAATGTTCGAGGTGAATGAACTGCATACTAACATATTAAGGAAGCATTAAAGTATGTAATGAAATATTATGGAACTCATGCATAATTGCAAATCCTAAAAATGCTATGTTTTGATGGAATATGGAATCGCAAAAGTTCTTCTTACTTTTTCATTAGCTATTGGCAAAAGAGCATTTTATTTTATTTGCCAAATTTGTAATAAAGCGTTTCTTTTTTGCCCTCTTATAATATTCCGGTACAATGAAATCTTCATTCAAAATTATATTGATGTATACGGTTTGGCTTTTCGTATACACTATTGTGCATGCAAAAGAAGCTGAAATTATTGTCGCAAATGTTACTAAATCAATTCAACAAGACACCAATGCAGAAATAACGAGAAATCATAGTACTTCACTGAAAATTTCAACAACGAGAAGTGAACCAAAGCTAGTGCAGTCGGCGAAAGACTTCATTCCTCCTAAAGCTATAAGGTCATACAGCAAAAAATTTGATTTTATTCATGAATAAAACTTTGGTTCTGCTAAATTTTGTTTTCGATTTCATGATCTTTGCCAAAATACAATTGCAGTGTGAGTGCTGGTGACAGCAATGAAGATAGTGGTTACGCAATATTGCCATTGCCACCTTCATTTCGATATCAGGTGAACAATGGTCTGGAGGAAACTTTCACTTACCAGGGTATGAGTGCCTGAGTATAGGAGTTTATTATACTTTTTCTCTTCTAATGGTTTGATGCAAATGATTATTATGCATTTGTGCAAGCACTGCATAAACTTATACTTTTAATTTTTAAAGTGAAGAAGCAAGGACGACCTCCCAGCGATCCGCTTGGACTGCATGTAAATGAAAGTTTTTTGTATTCATACCTATATGATATTGAACTTCACAGGAAAGTCAAAAGGTTAAACGAAAATTTCGTGTTTGCAGGATGAGTTTAATCTGTTACATCAAAGAGCAAGAAGAGAATCTTTTGAAGCGATGAAATATTTTGTAAATGAAATTAACAACGAAATGAGCGAGAAGGTAAATCGACATAAAAGTGTAGCTTTAGATTAAATTGCCTTTCAACTACATACATTTTTAGCATCGCTAATTTGTCAGAAACCATTCAAGATAAAACATTAACGAAATGGAAATGTTTTGCATGTTTTTTAAAGATTCAGAATGTCTCTACAAGTGTTGCTAACTTGAGAAATGGAATGATAGGAAATATCAGCGCCGTCACCTCTGCATGGGACCAATTGAATCAGGATGTATGTACGGCAAACCCCTCATAGCGAAAGATTGATTTTCCTTTTATTTTCCTTTACAACAATAAGGGAAACACTCTAAACTTTATATATTTGTAACATACTTTTAGGTAGTAAATTTGACCAAGCTTTCGAAAGAGACATCTCGGTTAGTAAAAGTTATGCAGTTTTCTCATGAGCAACAAGTGAATGAAAACGCAGCTTTGATTGATCAGGTATTGCATTTGAGTCCAAATTTTCCTCATTCGATGCCATCAGAAAAATTGTTATTCTAATTTCTTGACGTGAATTTCTTTGGATAAAGGTTGCAAATTTGACTAAGGAAGTAGAAAGCTTGAAACGTGAACGATCAGAAGATATGACTAAAATTGTATCTACTCTAGCCAGCTTTCAGATGAAGGTATCATATTTTCCATATTTAATTTGAATTCTTTTTGCGACTGGATAATGAAAATTTTTTATAAATATTTACTTAAAGTTGGACAATACAACACAAGAGGTACGTGTTCATGAAGCTCATCTGAGGTACGGGCAACAAGTAATGACTCAAATGAGAGAATCCGTTGATCAGAGTATTGACAAAGTAAGTTCAAGTACATGTTTTTTCAGAATTGCGGAATGCATGAATTTTGAAAAAAGAAAAAGATTTATAATATGGAACATACAAAAACATTCCTAAACTTCATAATATTTATTAACTCTCCAGATTACAGGATTAGAAAGCGACGGTATGTATAAAATAATTTTCATGCTTTTATTAATGTTTGTTTTGTTGTTTATAAACAAACTGATCATTTTGTTTTTCTAAACGATTTAAATGGACATTGGCCATAGGTGGACCACAATGGACCGAACAAAGTAAAATAGACTGTTTACATATATGCTTCATATATTATGTACTTGTTTTTGAAATGCTGCATAATATAATTATGGCCCCAAAATTTAATGATGTTTTGTTGATTTCAAAAGCAACCGGTTGTGGTGGAGTAGTTGTTGCAAATTCAGGAATCATATCCTACAAATTTCGCCAGCCATACCTAAATAATGAAAGATGCGTTTGGATAATAAGGGCTAACAGAAGAAATAAAATAAACCTTCAAATGCTGGAAGATGGTTTTCAAAATCAAAGCAATAGTGACTTTTTGACTGTCACAGAATTCGCAGAGGATCAGCAACTGGTCACACTCATTACGAGTAGTCGTTTGTGCGTTTCATTACATGAATTATAATGTGCTCTTGCCACAATACCGTTTTGAGGTCATGTAGTGATCTGTAAAATAAATTTGCAGAGAACATGGAAATAATGCGTTGCACACTTTCCAAGGACCAGTAATATTTGTAACATTCTATTCCGATGCTACTCTTCCGGGGACAGGATTCACCTTGAAATTCAATGGAATCGG
>JAQIXW010004657.1:0-11281 GCA_034700685.1 Willowsia buskii | reverse complement strand
TGCGAATTCTGTGATAAGCAGTTTAAGGCCAAAGTAAATCTTTATCAGCACAAACCCATCCATTCAGATCAATTTAGATGTGAAGTGTGCAAGATGCCCTGTAGAAGCAAGACATCGCTGGAAGAACATCAAAGAACACACAATAAGGAACGACCCTTTGAGTGTCATTTATGCAAAAGGAAATTCTCCCAATCATCTAGTAGAGACAATCATCTTCGGATGCATACGGGTGAAAAGCCTGAGAAATGTGGGATTTGTGGCCAACGGTTTTTCCGCTCAGACGCTCTCCGCAAACATCTAAATAGACACTTAAGTAAAAAAAACAAAGCATACTTTCTAAATACACAATTTTTTTATTTTAAAATCTGTATATGATATTTTGGTTTTATTTACAGGTCTTCCAGAGTGTGTATTTTGTTCCCGGCCGATGACATCCAAAATGATGGAAGCTCATATACGCTATCATACAGGTGAAATTTGGTAGAGCTGAGATTTTTTACTTTTGAGAAAATTCTGTTTGTTTAATAAAGCAAATGTTGGCAACAAGTTTTAATTTTCGAGGTGTAAATATTTTAAACAATTTCGAATAAACTGGATTTATTTAGGATTTTTGTTGGTTAAAACTTGAATATAGTAGCATTATTATAAAAGCATTATTTTCAACGTACTCACTTATCTGGTTCTTTGTACCGTATGAGTTTTTATAAGTAGCATTAAATGTAACAGATTCCTGCAAAAATTTATCTGGACAAACTGACTATAGTATTTTAAATCGATAGAAAATAATTCTAGCTACATGATCATTGTAAAATTCTATATTTCATGGAAAAATGGAAAAATTTGTCTTTGTTTACCTACCTAAAAATTAATATTTAATGTAGTATATTGTGCTTTCGGTGTTTTAAGATTATACCTACTTTGTGAAAGTTTTTTGTGCTTACGAATAGTGTTTGTTGTTGTATTGCTGCAACTGTATTGCTTCTTGTAACTTGTAACGAAACTCTGAAAGATTTATGAGAGTATTTTTCTAAACAATCTTTGATTACCTACCTGTTTTAGCATTTTTGAATCAGAAATATTTGCAACGTATTCCAATTGATATAAATGATAAACTTGTTACAAAATTCAGCAGAACTGAACAAGTCAATCTGATCATTCAATCCACCGTCAATTGTCACCTGTAAAATGAAATGCAAAAATGCTTTATCCACGCATGTAAGGTAAAATTGATCTACAAATGGTGCATGTTATCACAATTGGTTTTTAGAATTGTCAAATAAACTTACTCGCTTATGTAGTTCTATACTTTCTATGCAGTTTCCTCACAATATCAATTGATTATTTAGGGTTCCTTTCAATTCATACGCAATGTTTAAATTATGTTGAGAGCAAAAACCAGTAAGAGAATTTCGGGATATTTAAATAATAATGCTTATTTACATGACAAAATAAGAGTCATAATAGCTGGCTGCAGTAGATTATGGCATTATAGTAAAATGAAAGCCAAGCGCTTGGTTTTCGGGGGAAATGAAATGTGCATTGAGTAAATAGCTTGAGAAAATACCAGTGGCGTTGGAATTCTTCAATTTCAAAAAAATTAAGGATTTTTATTTCAAAAACTTAATATGATTAAATATATGCTTAAATATGATTCAATCAATCTTTGTTCTTTATATACTTACTGCCAAAACATATTCATATTGAAAAATATTAATTTCTATTATATTTTGTTGGACTTTTTAATAATTGCTGTCAATAAAATTACTGATAAATTTTTTGTAGGATGTTTTCAATTCTCCGTTTATTGGTGATATGATTATGATGCTTGCGTTCTTAGCACGCAAATATTGGTCACGTTGTCACTTAATGTGATTAAAGCTTACTTATGACGACAGCCTTATGTAAGCATTTTACACAAGGAAGTAAGGTAGGTTATCAAACTTAAAAGCAAATTACATATTCCTTTGGTGCTCACGCCGAATGTCCACAGTAAAATAAGCCGCCACGTTAGAAAACATTTGAATAATTTAGAAGTGTATAAACAACTCATACGTTGTACGTAAGAAGATATGCCAGTAAGTAGTAATGCATATCGTGTTCGAAGAAAAAAAGCGTTATTTAAAGTTAGCTTTACAATATAATATACCAAATTTTGCAAAAGTTTATATCAAATATTTTCTGTTTATGCCAACTTTCATACTTAAAAAACAGCTACGATCTAAGAACTTAAAAGCCACAAATTTAAAATCACTCACAAGATTAAATTATAGCTAATAAATTGCAAAGAAAAGCCTCATGGTAGCCCCATTTATTGCCTCACTAATAATATTTTAATACCAGTCAGTTACGTTACGGTGTATGAATCCGACTTCAAATATTAGAATTTATATAGCAATCTGAAAACAATGGCTCCGTCAGCATACATAATTCTCACCTTCGTTGGAACTTTATCCGTGTACTCTAATTTGCTAAAATCAGCAGAACCAACCCAATATATAAGAGAAAGCATAAATGGCTTGCTAAAAACACTTTCAGCATTTCCGGAAAAATTTGAAGTCCATTTTTTTGCCGAGGATTTTGCAAAAGATGGACAAAATTATGACTGCTCGTTACTACGCCGTACAATTATTTCAAGCAATTCAAATCGGTCGATTATGCCATACAACATGCTCAGACAGACGAGACCAGTTAAAGTTGTGATAATGAATGAGTTTATAAGCAAATTTGACATTTATTTTGAATTTGCAATGCATCCAGACGTTTTATTTGTATTTGCTATCAATAAGATATAAAAAGACAGTGATGTTCCACACATTGAGAGAAACTTGACACAAAACCAAAGAAATTATCCAGCACTAAAACTTTTCTTATTTCCTATTTTAGCTGAAAATGGAAATATCCAAGTAAACTATCATTTGGTTTGCTATAATGATTGTACTCCTTCCGCAAAAACTACAGGAGATTTTGACAAGTTTGCCTTGGCAGATTTAAGCAACCCACTTTCCATACATAAAAAGTTTTTCAGAACTGGAAGAGGACAAAAAATATATGTATTTGTGGAAAGTCGTTTTGACGAATATTTTCAGTATTTCGCCTTTTTGCCTTACTTGTGCATTGAAGATTTTCTTTTTAAGTCGGTAAACTTTGCAGCATGTGGAAGCCACATGGTGTCATCTCAGTATGTCTTCTTAGCCCACAACATATCCCTTAAACTTGTTAACATCAATACGCGTCTTCAGTGGTCTAGAGCACGCTGGAGCATTTCAAGTCGCTACATTGTGGACAGCGTAACATATGATAATAATAGCTTTTTTAATGGTCCAAACGTAGTGAGAAAGACTGGAGAAAAACGGGATTGCAATTTTGAGGCGTTAATCAAGTAGAATTGTTGTATTGCTTAAATTACACAAGTAAATCGAAAGACACAATAGTAAATTTCTCACCTTGGGTTTCCCCATTTTTATGTGAGGTTTGGGTAAAAACATTATTCGTTCTATTTGTATTCACCTGGCTCGTTAAGGAAACAGTTAAGAAACGTGGCAGTTTAGCAAATATTTGGAGAATTTTGGACATATTTGGAATATTTTTAGGAAGCATGTCACCAACTTATTTGACAAAGCTCAAGTTATGCGTAGTTTTCCAAATATGGGCAATGCTTGTCTGTAATTTTTACACGAATGGAATCACGAGTGTGCTCACAGCCCCCAAAAAACCTGAAATGTTTAGCTCAGTAGCCCAAATGCTAAAATCCGGGTATAAAATTTTGTGGGAAAAGTACGAGCCCTATCATCCATGGGAGATTTACCGCACAGAATTTAAAAACAGGGGACTGCTGCGCAATTTAAATAGTAGTTTCCACTTTTTAAACAGAACGGTAAACCTATTCGGGAAGGGTGAATATCTATTAGGAAAATTTGCACTTGTGCTACCCCAAAATATAAAAAATGAAATTTTGCTGACGATGAAAGAAATTCAGGTTGTCAAACTCGAGCAGAAAGATGCGGAATGCTACATCATTCCAGAAATGTTGTCGTCAAATCCAAAATATTTGGAGGTCCATGTAATAAGCCGATATTGGCTGATTCAATCTTACACGAGAATTTATGAAAGTGGACTCATGGAACGGTGGGACCAATGGTCCAATTTTTTACTGCAGATTGCTCGCAACATTACGGCGGAATTCCCGAATCCAAATAAAATTGTACCGGGGGACCAAATCTCTCGAAGAGATATTTTTTCAGTGGGTGTTGTGTGTTTTGGCGTGTTTATAGTAGGATTTATAGTGCTTCTGTTAGAAAGGATGTCCACACCCTTTGGGTCATTTCTGAAAGAAACGAAAATTTTACTAATTCTCATTCGCACGAAGATAACTAATATTCTGGCTGTTTTAAAAAGAATTGCGAAATGAAAATATTAATGAGCATAAACCAGTACATGAAATTTAATTATAATAATATCACATAATAACGGTATTTACTGTAACATTTTAATAACACTAGAGAATTGTTCGTCTTCAGTTGTCATCTATTTCTTTTATGACGTTAGAATGATCCGTTTATGGTAATAGATTAAATAGTTATATCTTCTTCATATTAAAATGTGTGAAATTACCAAGTCAGTTAGTATTTATTTAGTCAGTTATTTAGACTAAATAAATATTAACTGACTTGGTAATTGGCAATTGGTTTCATTTTAGATATATACATTCATAGATTAAACAGGTACATAATTTACTTTTAAAATTTCATTATTTGGTTTTCAGTGGTATCCTTGGGTATTCGCCTTTTTCGTGGTAATGGACTTATAAAAAATGTTTCATTTCCGATTTTGCAATATTCCGTTCGGTATATTAATCGCTGGAATATATTTCGTCGATAAATTGTAGCCGGGGAATCCATTTGACGAAGGAATAAATGCGTGGAAGATTTGCACAATATTGATTGTTGTGATCTGGACAGTATCTGCTGTAGCATCACTTGTGTACATATGTGTTAGTTATTTACACATTATAAATTTTACAAACAATCCAACAATCATATCTCATAAGATATGGTTCATAATAATTATAACTGAAAATTATATGGAATTCTTTAACTACAGATGTCAGATGTAAAGATGCTGTACAGAATCACATCGTTTCATTTCATTATATCACTGATTGGAACTTGCATGAAAACTACTGGAATATTTCTTGCTCAGATTTCTCCAGGTGAATTTACAACCGCACTTTCTCTCGTTTTGACCTTTCGTCTTCAACATTTCGTTTTTGTTGGTACATACTTAAGACAGTTTAGGGAGATTTCGAACAGGAACCCTGTTGTCAGCACAGGTTCCCAAACAGAATCTAATGATATTATTAGACGAATTGTTATGTCTCAGTATATGCTAGGTATTAACAATCCTAGTTAATTAATTAACAACTAATTAACAATTAATTTTATTAGTAAAATAATAGTTTCAAATCTTACTGCTTTCATCGTTTCTTTGCGACGTTTCTTCCAGATTTACATTTAATTAAAACATTTTAATTATAAAAGCAGTTTTGTTCTTCCGAGTCAATATCTTGTTTTCAATATACTATGCTTCTACTCATTCAGCTACTTGTCGTTACTATATATTTATAAACAATATTTTTGTCTATTCTGAGCTTCATTCGCAAAATTCAAATTGCATATTTAATTTTGCCTTTACAAAGTGCATACAAACTTACATAATTACTCAATCTTACTCAAGCTTATCAATTGTTTCTAAATTTCTAAGCTCTTATCATGACTGCATATTTGTGTTCGCCTTTTGTTTAAGCTATATGTTGCATGGAGTCATGCTAATATGAAGTCAATAATGCAGTCATAAAGCTGGTAGCAAAACAGTTTTCTTTGCAATGTATTTAAGCACCAGTTCAAATAAATATCATCTGTGCTTCTGATTTTATTTCTATCCTCTTCTTACTACTAAAGATTACTATAGATAATATACGGAACTGTAAGGAAAAAATCTTTTCCGAATGTACTTTAATACAACATATCTACTTTGCAGTTTGCAATGTAAATGATACTTGGAAGAAGAAGTGATAAAAAGACATTTTTTCTCTTGCTTATTTGTTTTTATGCTCGTAATAATCTGACAAAAGTGATAGTGACGATGCGCAAAAATAATGTGAGCTGCCTTTTCGTACTGATCCCGGTGATAGTAATGCGAAGTATTAATATATGCCCACATGTAATCGGGAAGTTAGCTTCTACTGATAAATTTACCAGCTCCAGAATTCTCCAAAATATTGTCACAATTCAAAAATGCTCTACCGAGTAGCAGTAATATATACATACAACTTATTGCAGCTTATTCGGTGGGGAGGGAAACATTTGTGGTGTCAGGCGAGCTCAAATCTTGGGTTGCCTTTTATTAACCATAATTAAAATTTGTTATTGCCATTAAAAATTTTTGTTTCAAAGAATTTTTGTGAGAAATTCAGTGTTTTAAAAGCTTAATGAAAATATTTTATTAAGATTTTTGATGACTCATTTGGTCTCTTTGCCAAATCAGGACTCACGACTTGTACAGAAAAAGACTTCCTTGTGAGTATACCTCATCATTCAAAAGTTTACGTTCTCCACAGCTAGATCAAATTCCTCTTTTCTCAGAAAGAAACCGTGTGATGCCGTGAATGGTTTACGTGCATAAATGCATGTAAAGATGTACCTGAATCAAACGGAGCTTAAAGACGATGAGAGACGTCAGATCATAATTTCAACAAATTAGTAGTAGCATATATTTACAAACATGGCACGAATCCTTATCTTTAAAAAACAGAGAATGTTATAATTGACCTGTTTACTTATTAGTTATTATATGTTTTTTGCAGTATGACTTTAATATAGACGTAGCATTAAGGCTTGGAAATATATGATAATGAATAAGTTGTAATAAATTTTAGTTAGCCTTTTGTTCTTATGTTTAAAAAATAATATATTTGTTATATCATTTCATAGTATTGATTTGTCTATAGAAATTAGCAAAAATGTTCTCGATAACGATACAAATCACATCCAGCTACATGAACATTGTAAAATTCTTCTTTTGATGGAAAATTAGATGAAACAGTTGTAAAGTGAATTTATTCATGTTTCATACCAAGTTAATGTCTTCTGCTGATCTGTATATGCTGATAACTGATCACCGTTTTCACAATATTTATTACCATTATATGACCATTCCTACTTTACTAAAAATATATGGGAAACTTATGGAATGGGATATAAATTTCTATGGTAGCCGTCTATTTGCTTACTTTTGAATCTTGCTGAGCCACGAAAATGCTTTTTATATATGCCGCATCAATATTGTACCTGATTTCTCGAAAAGCATGGAAATGAATAAGTAAAGTAAGTCGTTATGACTGTTTGAATAACTAATTATGATAAATTACACCATTTTATGTATCCCAACTTGGACGGATAAAGCAACATTGCATTCAATATTACATGTCGTGTGAATTGACAACAGATTTAATTAAAGTGATATCGTGCCCAAGGAGAAACACATCATTAGACCTAGATACGTCATTAATTAAATTCTTGCCTTCGTATATGCTCAACCGGTATAATTGGTTATCAGTATTTACTACTCATTTTTAATACTATTAAAAAAGTAAAAACAGCCATATAAATTTTACAACTTTACTAGTCTTGTTGAAGCAAGCACACAGCTAATCCACTGCTGTGACTCAAGCAATTTTGAGTTTGATGGGAAATGAGAATGAGATCACTGCAAAACTGCGCTCAATAATTTTTAATATGCATAATGGATGGAATGCGTTCCAAATGTCGGTATCTATACGTCCGTATTAAAATGTGAGCTTATAAGGCTGAATCATGCCATAAACACCAAAAACATAGCCACACAACTTATCACAAGTAGCCATGTGATAAGTGGTCACATTAATAGATGTACTAGCATGTTACCTACCGTACGCCAATAGATTAGTTCTATCCTCAGAATTTAAATAATATATTAGAGTGAAAATAATGCTTTCGATCAAATGAAAATTGCTTATCATTTTAAACATGTTAATGTACTAGTTAGTACTTTTACCCAAATATGAATTTGGAATAAATTGAATTTTTTCATAATTGCGCGTTATTCGCTTAAAATCTTCATATCTTAAGTAATGATTTATTTCTTCTAAAATTCATATATAGATATATTTGATATTATAACAGTAAAATCCAATAATTCAATTTTGCAAGAAACAATTAAGCAACTATTTGGCTAATTTTTATTTAAGATTTAAAATTAAGGATAATGACAAATTTATTAGTTTGATTCCATAGATACAATACTGATAATTAAGCAATTGTTTAAATGTAAGTTATACCGTCATATTCAGCATTTTGGCTGTAAGCAATTTAGAACTTACTTTTTTTGAGTCTACCAAGCAACTCTTAATGATTTCGCCTTTGCCATCAATAAATGATTCAACTCCAAAGTTAAACAAAATTGTACCTTGTTCGCTGGAAATCACAGTTTGGTTGTCATTTTCCTTATAATAACTCAAATTACCAAGCTGAGCCTTAATTTGTGATGCTGTCAATGGCCTGGAGCAATTGGTTCCTGTGATTTCAGAAATGAGAGTGTAGTCAAGGGGAAAATCTTCGATCATTCTCACGAACGAATCAACTTTATATTTTGTGCATGGCTCGATTTCAATCTTTTGGTTGACAGAAAACACTGTTTTCTCCTCGTGATATACTCTATTTGAATTTCCAATAGTTGAGCTGCTTCCTTCACTGTAAGCCGTTGAAAGTGAGGCTTTCACTTTGGCGAAAACAACCGAAGGGACACCTCCTCCAAATTCAGCCTCTACACCTGCTTGAATACTCGAGCTACTCATTTTGGTTGCACTTCTGACCAAAGTCACCTCAGAAAATTCAGTGATTGTTTTCAATGCCGTGTATTCCTGAGAAACTGTTGCCCAGCCGTCGTTTATGAATGTACTTGTTGATCCCAAGGCCAGGTCGGAAGTACTGGATTTTTTGCCAGATGAGGGCAGGGAAACCTTGAAACCGGTTACAGTTGCTTTCAGTTCGGGGATGCAGGTTTCCACGCGTTTGCATGGACTTATGTAATCAAAACGAATTATTCCATAATCCCCTAGGCCAGCCACATGCTGTGTAAAAAGTGTGAATAGGCTTCTTCCGCCTTCGATTCTTATTTTTCCATTGTAAGTTGGGTTTAATGACGAGCATTCGACTTCCACACAGTTACCGTAATTCCATAGTTGTATAGGGTATTGTGCATATGTAGGGATCTTAACTCGCTCGCGGAGATCATTTAGCTCCCAAATGTATCCGTTGCTTAAAAAGGAATACATTTGTTAAAATTTAGCACCAGACAAACAATCCGTTTAACGGATGGCTTTGAAGTAAACCGCCGTGTGCATGCCCAAAAAGCCAATCTGAAAATGTGTCATTTTCATGATCGCCAATCTGATTTTTGTGCTCGAAAAATAATCGCCTATCTCACATTTCATATGTTTTGAGATAATCAAGAATAAATTTAATTGGTCAAATAAGACTGAAAAATAAAATATTCATATTAATTAGTAAGTCATTATTTCAGGGCCAATTTTTCTCTCAGGAATGATAAGCATAAAAAAATAGCTGAAATAAATCTCGCATTGTACAGTTGAAATCATTTCATTCCCTTAAACCGTGTGTTTAATAATGTAGTGCTTAGGATGCTTGCATTTTCAAATAATTTTCACACCGCCATAAGCCACATTACTGTAGGACTATGATGCACCAAAATGTAGAGAATTGAATGCTCTATCTATTGTATATGCTATCTCACTTTGCCCAAAATTGTGAGATAGGCGATTATTTATCGAGCACAAAAATCAGATTGGCGATTATGAAAAAGACACATTTTCAGATTGGCTTTTTGGGCATGCACACGGCGAAACCAATATGAAACTCTAAAGCCTTACAAATAAAACCTAATATGAGTCTTTCTTCCGCCGTAGCTTTCTGAACATTTTTGAATTGCTCGGATTCTCTGGGAAAAACGTAAGTTCGGGAACTGCACGACCTGATATAGATTATAAGATCCAGGGTCCAATTTAATGTGATCATGATAACACCGGTCATTTTCATGCACTATAATGCACTCGTCAGTTTTGAGTGACCATGCTCTGCCTCTTGCCTTGACAGGTAAAGTCTGGCAATTTGGAGTTGGCGTGAGTTCGGCCATCAAACCTTTAAAAATTTGAGAAAAAAACTTCTAAAATATCAAAGTAAATATTGACCTTCAAAAAGGCTTTCCAAGGAAATTAAGTACCTTCAAAATTTGCTTGTTCGTAAAGCCGAACAGAAGAATTTGAAAAGGCGCAAAGTTGCGCAATAAGTAGCGTTTTAACTATTGTTGAAATTTCCATTGTGCTTTTAGCTATAGCGTGCTTGATTATCAAAAGTTAAAAACGTGTCATGAGACAAGCATGACAGTTTCTCAACTTAATTAAAAAACAGCGACGATTGACATTTATATATCTTTATAATTTCTAGATGTCACAGGTGGCGTGAGAAAAAATATCTTCTCCAGTTTTGATGAGTTTTGAGTCTAACAATTAAACTCCCAATCATTAAAACGGGCATGTAAAAAATCAGAAATCTCGCGGTTAAGACAAAAACAGAAATTTCAAATTTAATTTTGTACGTATTTGTTAGAGTCCAACATAGTATATCTTTGAACTTTGTGCTTACCTGGAGAAAAATAGCAATTTTCTCAGAGTGCCCCAACTTCCCGAGTTTAAGAAAGCTAGTAAGAATTTACATTCCAGGAAATTTTGATGTATCGTTGACCATATATACAGCAATAAGAATATTCATATTGTAAACACTTTAGTTGCCGCTTGTTTGTTCATTGCTTATTTATTTAACACTCAGACATAAATTCCCAAACAAATTTTGAATCCGGCTGATTTTATCTTTGGATGCTCATATTAGCAATTTTATTGCTTGGATTTAGTCGGAGTTGTAAAAAAATGGATTTTGATGTACAGTTAAAAGGATAAATCATATAACTGGCAGTGTTTGGAAAATCGAACTTTGAACGATAAAAGATAACGATAACGTTAATTTCTTCTGGCCCCTACGATAAAAGATAACGATAACGTTAAATTTTTTCTGACCCCAACGACAAACGATAAAGATAAAGATAAATTTGTCCAGGTGAGGACTATAAAAGATAACGATAAACGATAATTTTGTCTGATGCGGACGATAAA
>JAQIXW010004656.1:0-11281 GCA_034700685.1 Willowsia buskii | reverse complement strand
CTACGTATTTACTATGTATTATGTATGCTACCAAAATTGCACTGCACTGCTAAGCTAAAGCGTGTGATCCAGAGAAGTACACCCTAAAAATCAAAACATTCTCGGTCAGTCATATGGTAAACTCCTATTTTTGATCTCACAATTTTATGTGCTGTGCATTGTGCTATTGTGCATAGCTCTAAAACCTGAAGTCTACGTGAGTTTGTTCGTTTCATTTAGGAAATAGTTGACAGGCAAAAACAGTCCAAAATGGTTTTTGAAAATTAAACAGATTCACAAAACAAATTGAATTCCTGCGGCTCAAAGAATTCAAAATGACATTATTTCAGGTAAATACACTTTTCATCCACTGTCCACTGAACATTTAAAATTGTAAATACACGCTCAAAACCCGTTGATTTTGAGAAAAATGAAATTGTGTTGTGTTTTTTTCAGTGTCGGCGTTTCCAGTTTTTTGACTTGGAAAAGATTGATGTGGATATAAGTGTGCAAGAAACATTAAAGGTATGAAAGCAATCTATGATGTTGAGCATGAGCTTAGGTTGGGTTCCCTGACTTGACAATTTGACATACATAAGATTCTGACCATTCTGACTAAAGGTGATTGAAATGATGTGCATGAAGGCGTATTCGTACTGTCTGACATGAAAAGTGATGACAGTCAAACCGTTTCTGATCGTTGCCTGTGCATATGCGTCAACAAATCTTCACTATTTAGAAAACTGATGCATGACATTATATGTACCAAGAAAATTCGTGAAAACGTTTGTTTTCTGAGTTTAGGGGGCGTCAGTGAGATGTGGTTCAAGTGGAAGAGGATGCATCTATCTTGGCGATTCGGATGGTGCCATCCACGCAATCACACGGCAATTACAGGCGAAAACTGTTGCTGAAGCACATTTAAAAGGGATTGTGCAGATTCACCAGTGTCGACAGTCAGCGTATTTATTCACACTTGGTGTAAGATTGTAACGAATGAGTATTTCGATCAAATGATTACGGATTTGCACTACTAAATGGTTACAATAACTGTGACTTTCTCATTATTCAAGGAGGATGAGCCTGCCGCATATTCATTGAAAGTTTGGGATGCAACAATGGTTGAGCAAGATCCGATGAGAAGTCGGATGAGCCTAAAAAGGTGTGATTTGAATCTTGCTTTTTCCAAAATATCGTTCAATTATAAATACACTGTCCTAATTTGAATTTGTGTTCTGTGCCAATTATTTTTCAGTGTTATAAAATTAAGTCGGGTGAAGCCGCCAACATGCTTTGCTGTTCACGAAAATTTGACGCTCCTTGCCGTTGGTTATGAGGATGGGGAAATTCAATTATATCGTGGGGAGCTTACCCGTGGGCGTAGCATAAAACCAAAAATCCTTCAAAGAGAGGGTGAACATGGCTCGGTTACAGGATTAGCATTTAAGACAATGGAAAAGTCAATTATTCTATTTTCTGTGTCAAAAAATGCCGTTACTCCTTTTGATGTTACCACAAAGGACAGAGATGTCAATGTAAGTTTTTCTTTATGCTTTTCAACGTTAACTACACGAGTCACGAGACTCACTAATTCTTAATTTTTTTGTCACTTCTAGTTTCAAGGGGACAGAGTTGGTGGTGAACTACATTGTAGCTGTTACGCAGAAGGATCGTCTGAGGACCATTTTATTGTTGGAAGAAACGATGTGAGTAATTTCATACAATGTACTGTACGGTCCAATTCCTTACCATTTGGAACAGAACATTAAAATTGGTTTCATTGTGTTCATTACAGGCTGTGTATTGCTACACACACGAGGGGCGTGGTCCTTGTTACGGGTTTGATGGAGAAAAGCACTTGTTGTATTACTTTAGAGGATATTTATTAATCATTGCTCTAGCCTCGATTGAAAGGTGATTATCTTGATAAAGCTATTATGTGTTGAAATCTTGGCTCTAGCACACAGTTCATTCGAAGTATTAATGTTATGTAACTGTTGTTTCATTTTGTATTCGCAGCTATCATCTTACAATTTTTGATTGTGCCAATAAATTTGTTGCATTCTCATCAACAATTTTAAGTACCGAACCGATAAAAGTTGCTGCCAGCGAGTGGGGCTGCTTGTTCCTTCTCACATCGGATGGTTCTTTCTGGCAACTAAAAGAAAGAGACTTGCAATCAAAAATGAATGTATTTTATAAGAAAAATCATTACGATCTAGCTATCAAGGTACGTATTCTTTCGTATCTCCTAATCTCCTGTCGAGCCTTAAGGATTACAAGTTTCTAGGGACTAGCGATACAAGAAGTAAAAAGACTACAATTACCTAATGATGGCATTGGGTTATCTTTAGGTGGCAAAATGCAATAACTTTGATCCAGAAGGTATGGCTGATATTTATCGACAATATGGAGATCATTTATATAACAAGGGGGACCTTGACGGAGCTATACGGCAGTACTGTAAGACAGTTGGGAAGTTGGAGTCTTCTTATGTGGTGCGAAAGGTGAGATTCTTCGTATTCGTAAGTATGCAGCCATATTTTTGTTATTTTATAACAGACTTGTAATTTCCTCATTTTAATTATTCATTAGTACATGGACGCATCAAGAGTTTTGAATTTGCTTGAATATTTGGAAGTAGTCCATAAAAGTGGCATCGCTACTCAGGACATGACCACATTGCTGCTCAACTGTTTGACAAAACTGAAGCAAAACGAGAAGATTGAACATTACATGAAAGTAATTTGAGATAATTTACTGGTCAAAAGTTGCAATATTCTGGCAGATTGTGTTTACGACTGAATTGTTGTAACTTAACTTGTCCATTCATTTTTGTGTAAATGTAGGACCCTTCGTGTAACTTTCTCGATCCAGAAACTGCCATAAAGGTTTTCAGGAAAGGAGGAATGTCCAAGCAAGCGTACCAGCTCGCAAATAAACACGAGTTGTACGGATGTGCGCTTCAGATTTTGTTGGAAGATGTTCGAGATCCTTGCAAAGAAGATTTATACAGCATTCTTGAAAAAATCGTTCAGTCTGATAGAGCAGAAGAAATTCTAAGAAGGTATGGTAGTTCCCTGGTGCAATTGGTTAGTCATGCGGATCCAAAATCTTCAGGTTAGACTGCAACACGGTGAATTATACCTTGCGCCTATTTTAGTAGGTTACAATGCTATGTCGATTTTTCGAATATTTGTCAAAAATAGAGAGCTGGAAGAAAATTGTATCCTTGTTAAGTCAATCTTCTGCTAAACGAGACTTGGTGGAACTATTCATTTCCAAAAAGGATGTTTTGGTACCTTTGCTAGAGGACATTTGTCAGGTATGTTGTAGTTAACTTCACTTCATACGATGAGATTTGCAAAATTCTCTGTTAAAAGTTAACAAAAGTTTGAATTGAATGGATTTGCAGGACTTTCAAAATTCCGATGGGCCTTTAATGAACCTACTATTGGAAGCATATTTAGATTTTTGGTCAAAGAACAAAGACACGGATGTTGCTACAAAAGAGAAGCTACATGTGCTTTTGAGCAAAGCCCCAGATTGTCCATCGTGGGACTGGGCTAGAGCGCTGTTTGCGTGCAAAATGGTACACAAATTACAGACTCTTGCCGCACTTTCCCATGACAGATTACCTATTCATTTTCTTTCATTTTGTGATTTTAGTACAACTTCAGCTCAGGAGAAATCATAGCATATGAAAAGCTGGGGCTTCATAACGACTTGTTGACTATTCGGCATTCCGAAGCTTTGTCCAATCCGAGCCTCTGGCCTAAGTTTTTGGAAACTTGTCGCAAGTATGCTGAGAGCAAACCAGGTCTGTGGAAGGACGCGTTTTATCTTGTCACCACCCCACCTGACGATCCTGCAAATACTGCATTTTACTGTCCGCAAGATATAATTGAGGAAATTTTGGAAAGACTATTGGAGAAGAATTTGCTAGAGCCTCTACCAATAATTGACCGTTTGTGTAAAACACGGTTAAAATTAGGCAGTGTTCGAAAATTTCTCTCAAAAGTTCTTGACAGAAAAGGTATTGAAGAGTATGAGGAAGAAAACAAGAAATTACAGGGCGAAACTGAAGAAATTAGAGAGCATATCGAAACATTACGCACAAAGTAAGAGAAAGAATAAGTACCGCGTTTGTAAATATGTATGCTATACGGAATATGGAAACCCATATATTATATAATGTTTAATTGTTTATTAGGCCGCTTGTTTTCCAAGGAACTAGATGTAATGCGTGCTCACAGAAGCTAGATTTTCCATCTGTTCACTTTCTCTGCCAACATTCCTTTCACCAACAGTAAGAGCGAAATATTTATACTATCTTCTCACTTATTTACATATTTTGCAAAATCTAAATCTAATCTGTCTTTTTATGTTTTTAAGATGTTTTGATAGCTTTGCAGCAAACGATAGAGATTGTCCAGTTTGTTGGCAAAAGAATCGAGAAATTTTTGAAGCAGAAAGAACCCAGGTAAATGACACCATATTTGCGTTTTTTATTTGGGGAGTTTGGAAATACCTAGTTATTTACTACAACCCTTTCTGTTTTAATTAATAGCAAAAACCGTCCAAGGCAGTGATGGACGCTGAGTTTGCAACAAAATTGAATACTTCCAAGTCAAATTCCTTCGCAGTTTTGGCTGATGCATTTAGTCGAGGGGTATTCAAAGATGAGAATCACAAGCCGAGAGAACTTTTGGGACCAAAGAAGAGTCTGGAGAAATTACGCATTCCAAATGCTCAACCATTTGATTCAAGAGGTAGTTGTTGTTAGATCATTAAGATCACTCCTAACATGTATAATAATTTTGATTTCACATTTTAGAAATTTCATTTTCAGAAGGAACTTCAGAAGCTCGTATGCGTTTACATGAGGGCACACTAGGTTATTCAGAAAGACCTATCAGTACACCCAGCGTTGCACCAATCGAATCATTATTGGAGACCATGAAAAAATCGACAATTCCGGTTTCATCAGGATTCGAAGGAAGACGGTCTCCAGCCAGCCAAAATAAACCAGTTGCACCTTCCACGAATTTACCATTCCCTCGTGTCCAATCATCTACTTCGACAATTTCGTCGTCCATCACTCAGCAAGATTCCCCAAAATTACCTGGTAGAAAACCACAACTGAGTATCTCTGCTGCAGCACAGCAATCTAGTAAAAAGCAGATGTCGGAACCGAAAAACCCATTTGAAGAAGATGAGGATGCAAATAATCCATTTTTAGAGCCGGAACCTTCCGCTACGAAAAATCCGTTTGAGGAAGATGACTATGATGCTAGTCTGAATCCGTTTGCTGAGTAGCTAATGCACGTGATCGCAAAGAAAAAACTATTTTGATTGGATAGTGTATCCTTTTTGCATACATTTCCTGAATTCCTACGTTGTTGACAAAGAGAAAAACTAAGTGATAATTTTTAATATGTATTTATATTGTTCGGGATTAAATCAGCTTATCAACTATATATTGCTGCATTGTTTCTTTTTCATGACTCATTAAGTTCATTATAAATGGTAATACGAATACGTCTGCAGCGTGTATTTGATAATATTATCATCACATTTTCAGTTAGTTATATCACCAGTGCTGGGGTAAAAGACTAATAATATAAGTCTACGAATCTTAGTCAACAATCTATTAGAAATACAAGCATTACAGATGCATTTTTTGCAAATCCCAAAAGCATAATGTGCCAAATACTGTGGATCGTTTTTGCTGTCTACGAAGCATATTACCGGAGCTAAAAATATCTCTTGGAATTGAGCGGACTGATAAACTGTACTCGTACGGTTGGCACACATGACAAAATACACACCCGGTAATGAACGTAATTCAAAGAAAAGATGCTTCAAAAATACTGTAGTATATGTACAACCAACCAGTATTTTAAATCGAAATTACTCGAGTATTTTCAGTCCACACGAGTTATATTCACTCGTTGTTGAGATATTAGTCCACGTCGCATCTGACATCACAACTATAGTAGCTGGGTCCATGTAGACTTGCTAAACGATAAAAAATCTGGGTATGAAATACAGGAAAACCCAGGATGTAGGTTCCTTAAAGAGGGAGAGGATGTAGAATCATTCTAGTAATCGTATGACATAATGTTGGGGTTTTTTTTATCCATGTATCTTTCATCTTGTCCTTTCTCCCCGTCTAGTCGTTTACTGCAAAATAATACCAGAGAAATCCAGCACTGCTTGGTTGTTGGTGCGGTTTCACACGTTGTTAAATAAGATATTAAACCAATAAGAAATCAGATTATTTGAATGGGTAAAAACTTTTTGTGAAGTTTAAGTTTATGTATTTATTACTTGTCAGTTTAAAAGTATGAAGGCATGTAATTGTTAACTGTTGTGGCGTTGTTTAGACTTAAAAGAAAGCAAACATAAAATTACATGATTGTTTCAGTCTGGGTTGTATCGAAGTCAAAGATACAGTGAGTAAGAAGTAAGAAGCGTGCAATCCTGTGTTTTGTGCAGCGCTCAAGAAGCAATGTGTCATATAAGTGTTCTACATGCATGCATAATATTTTTGGTTCTTCTTTTTGAACAAAATCGCATCTCAAATGCAATCTACACCGAAACTTAGCGATGTTGAGTTGACCTCGTAAAAACATTCTTGGCTCCCGCACATACTTCCTTTTCTTGAATTTAGTAACAACGGTGAGGGCTTTGCAGTTTAAAAAACTGTTTTACTATTTCAGATTTATTTGCCGCAAATTGGCCAATCATAAAATCAATCAAAAATGCACAAAACGTAGCTGTAAGTGTAAGGTTTAAAAAACTGTGATTGAAACATATCGTTGCGAGTGTAATTTAATTTTGTCGATTGCGTGAAAGTTTTAAAAGTTTATCAAAATGGGGGAAAGGAAAGTTTTGCCATCCGATCTGCACAACATACCAAATTTGCAAATTCCTCAGGTAAGTTCACATTACCCCAAAGAGTCATACGAAATACTTGTATGGAAGTAACAATAAGTAGCATTCTTTTTGCTTATACATTTTAGGTTGACCTGGAAAGAGAGTTCGACCTGCTACAGGAAGTTGGAGAGGGATGGTTTGCCAAAGTATTTCTGGTAGAACATCGTAAAACACGAAGTGAAATAGTACTGAAAGCCTTACACAAGGACTACATTAACAGAAAGGACGTGATCCGCGAATTTCATTATAGTTATAATTTAGCAATGCTAAATGCAGCAAAAGTTATCGTTCGGACCTTTGATATTCTCTTTATATCTAATGACTGTTTTGTTTTCGCGCAAGAGTACGCACCGTTTGGCGACATGACCTCTAACGTTTCTGACATTGGTATTGGGGAAATTTACACGAAAAGAGTGGCCAAACAGATTGCCGCAGCTTTAGACTTCCTTCACGATCATCATTTAGTGCATAGAGATGTGAAGTTGGATAATGTTCTTGTGTTCCGTAGCGACTTTTCAAAAGTTAAATTATCAGATTTTGGAGAGTGTCGAAAGAAGGGCTCCCCAGTTGTCCGATTTAACGAATGGGTTCCCTATTGTCCGCCTGAAATAGTAAATACACCTCAAGATACTGCATATTCTGTGGAATTCAATCAGGATACCTGGCAGCTGGGTGTGATGCTCTACTTATGTCTCACGGGTAAGTGCTAAACTGTCGCTGGGCTAGGTATCGGCAAGCATGCTGTCTTGGCCTTCTTATGCCGTTGCTTGTTTCAAATAAGATTAATGTTTCCTTTAGTACGACAATGAAATGACATTATTGAATGAACTCAAAGTTCGACTAGCATGTCAATTACCTATGACAAATTGGCTGTGGGAAACAAAATCAGATATGGCTTGTACTGTTCATTGATCAATAAATGTGAGAAAACAAGTAACGAAAAAAGACGTGAAGGACGACACTTTGTAAAACGAAACAAAAACTACATTAAACATAAAAACAAGCAAGAACATTTGTGTATAAACTTACTACAGTTTAGATCAGTTGGATTTGAAACGCTTTAAACTACGTATTTACCTACAATGAATTGAAACTCATGTTAACACACAACGTGTTTTCCCAAGCGACCTATTGTAAACGCAAAATGCAAAACGTATGTTTCTAGAAGTAGCTAAAATCTTTGGAAAGGCAGTCGTATAGAAAACAACAACGATGAAGTCACATGCATACGTATATATTGTTAACCAAGCCAAGTATTTTTTTATCAGATCAGTATTTCGAAGAGACAAAGACAACAATAATTGCAACGAGACCAATGTAGAATCAACTTCACGTTAAAACTTTGTTTCAAAAACATATCATGAAAATGTAAAACACTGATCCAACAACATGTGGAAAATTTTTCTGCATTGGCATTTTTGAACTTTTTCACTAAAGTCGATTGTCATTAAATCTGTCTTCCTGATACACATTTTTTGGTATGCACATTCCCAGTCTGTATTTTTGGAAATTAATCTATATACCTACGTTTCAGTCTCTTTTCGATTTGGAAGGGATTCAGAAATAGAATTTACAGATGACGACATCTCTAGTGCATGTATTCCACTCGACAACATATGCATACTATTGTGTCGCCAAAATACGGTGCAGTGAAGCATTTTTGTGGCACTCAAAGTAATTATTTATTTGCACATCCGCCTTTGCATTTCTCCACATCTATCATTATCTGTCAAATTGTTTAGCATATCCAATGTCGTAAAGAAATAAATACATACTTATATAGTAGACAGTATAGCAATATTGCAATTCGCAAGCAAGTGGACAGCAAGAGTTAAATTTCGTATTTGCCATAAAATTTAAACAAGCTGGATTGTATGAAACATTGATGAATACATTTTATAGCTTATTTATTTTGTTTCAAGTTTATTGCACACGTTGTACTAAACGAATTCGTATATGTCCATATAATGATAGACTTAAAATTAGCAGATAATTTCAAATCCATACGTTTTGCTTCAAAAGTCAAGAGAGTATGCCTAAAACATTTGAACAATATCAACTTTGCAAGTATGCAATAAGGGACAAAAACATTTTTGAGAAACTAGTGTAGTTCAGTTTTATTCCTCATCAGTTTTCACTCAGACTATGTCCTTGAACTTTCAAGAATTTATTGTTCCATGTATCAAATGTGCACTCAAATTCAAATAAAAGTTATCCCTGATCTTTTCAACATTTATTACGCTTAGACAGAGACAGATTTATGGTGCGAAAATAAAGACTCACACATTACGGCAGAAGCAGTGTGTGTTACTGGGATGTGGCATGTTGTTGTTACATTTTGCTGTTTTCTCCGTTTTTGCAAGCATCACGTCCTCGATAAAATCTATTTCCATAAAACTGACATGAATTGGTAACTTTTCTTTCGATTCAGAAAGTAACATTTCTAAATACATCAAGCCTCCAAGCAATCATGACATACGACATTATTCTTAAATAAGTAATTTATAGTCATTTCCCTTTCTAAACGTTTGTATTTCAATTATTCTGTTATCAAAAAATGATAAGCTTATCCCACATACAAACACACTAATAATAGTAATAATTGAATTACTAGGTTTGTAATGTTTAACGCTATTACGGACTGATTAGCTTGGTTCCCTCGTCGCCCCAATTAACATGAATAAGCTTATAAAAGCGTTTCAGGCCCTTCATGCACTAAAATGATTTCGAGGTGACCATTATACAATGACTGGTAAGAGTTAAGGGCATGAAAAAGGAGAAGGTTAACCCTTTTTTGTCCTGAAGGTTGTTTTTTACTGGCCCAAGTCAAACAAACTATATTTTTATGAGTATTACATGTTGAGAGATAACGTTGCACTTCAACCAGTTATCACGCGTGCATACCTACGTAGCAAGGTGAAGCCATACTCGTTAGGAATCTGAAGATTTGATGTAGAAATTGTTTACTTTCGAAAACTTTTTTTTTACTCTTTGCTCATGTTTATTCAATTTTACAGGTAATATTCCGTGGCAGAAGGCAGACGTTCGTTCTGATCCCCGATACCAATCCTTCGATTTGTGGCAGCGTAGCCGTGTTGTAAAAACTCCAAAAGGTTTCAAAATATTTTCAAATAAAGCTCGACGGCTGTTCCGGAAAATGTTCGAGCTGAATCCCTCCAAAAGAGTGATAGCTTTGAGTGACGAGATGCAGAAATACGCTGAAGACAAATGGCTAACAAAAGTCCCTGAGAAACCAATCGATGAGGATGAGCTGTCTACTAACATGTCGATGCTCAGTTTCCATTCCTCTATGACAGACAAAAACAGACTGCTTTTTACCTTGACACGATACGGTGTGGAAACCACAGTGGACAGAGACCTGAAGAAAGATCGTATCAAGGAGTGGATCGCAAGTAGTACGATTGAAGAAGAGGAGCCAGAGGAAGAGGAAGAATGGGACATGGGGAGTGATAAAGCTACATCTTCATCACATAATTCAAACAACTCGGCAAAATCTGCGTCACGGTAATCATTTACCTACCCACCATTCTCCGGATGTTCCAATTCAACAGAGTTGAAAATAATGACTACATACTTATAATGAGCAATAAAATGAGAATTCATGCCTAAAGACGAATCTTAATCTTGAAGGAACACTATGTACTTTGTCATGGCATCCTCTTGTTATATAAATTCGAAAACTTATAAAGAATGTAATTTTTGTCATGCTCATTACTTATATGGTAAAGCAAAATGTGAACCTTCATTAGTGCATGACTAAATATATCGTATTTTTGATACTACAAAATGATTTAGGTATGTAGGTAAGAGGGCACTGACAATTTTATCGAATTCCCACACTTGTACACAATTCGAGGCATACATACTCAGAAAATTCAAATAGAAGGGTGACAGTAAGGGTGATGACTCAAGAGAGAGTGCTAAGATGGCCGCGGAAGATGTGTGTGGGCGAACTCTGACTTATTATGTGCAATATCTTTAATATAGCAGAATATTATGTAATGAATAATTCCTCTATAAAATAATCCTATTGACAACAATACATTTTCCTATTGATTTTGCATGAATTTTTGACTACGTACTACATATTAAAATGCATATTTGAGAGGGATCTCCACTTTCCTTCAAACTACAACACGCAGACAAGCTAAAAATTAAACCTTGTGTATTGAAAAAATAGGTTACTTTACAAGTAGAAACAGCTAAGAAAACAAAAAAATTTGTCGCATAAGTGTTTGTATCACTTTTTCTTGGGGTCATAATCCCGTTCTGTCCCACTCATGTGAATTCCATGTAGAACGAAACTGCGCACCTATACATTACCAGCACATATTGCATC
>JAQIXW010004655.1:0-11283 GCA_034700685.1 Willowsia buskii | reverse complement strand
AGGATAGAGGCGATTCTATCTAGTTTCCAAATAATATGCGCACAGCCTTATACAAATCTCGAATTTTCGTTTCTTTTGCAGTGATTACTACTGTGAACAATAGCCTTTTACTTTACAATATAGTAGCTTCAAAACTTGCATATACAAAAACGAATTTGGGACTGATTGTGGTCACAGCTGTATACTATCTGTCTCCCGCTTGTTAACATAATCTTTACTATATTTCTAGTTTACGCGGGCATTAAGCTGATACTATTGTGAATTATTGATCAAGGCAGTATTTTGTCATTATACCTGAATCGATTTTTGATAGACTGGTATGGTATGCTAGCAAGGTTTAGGTTTATAAAAATTCAAAATAAGGTCATTCTATTAAAGTGTGTTAAATGAATGAAGAATTATACATTTAAATCAATTTTTCTAAATGAATGTTTAGATTGGCTGCATAATATTCAAATAAAAATGTTAGACTTTCATTGATTCAGGGATCCGATTTTCACGAAATATGTAAATATGAGTCTTCAGAATGCCATTTTTATATAATTTTCTGATAAACGTCATATCTTCCAGTACCAAGTCTTTACTCATAAAAAAGATAGCAGAAAGTTTATTTGGAATAAAGAGCTCAATAGAAATAGTAAAAGTGGCAACGGCCAATTAAAGCTGTAGAGGTAGGATGGCCCTATAAGTAGCTCTTCAGAGAATTTACAGTCTTCAAGGCGAAGAGATATTCGTTGAATTTCCCGAATCAAAATTAGGAAGAAAATGTGACAATGTTCTGTAGACAATTTTAAAATAGTTATTACTTGCTATAGTCGGTAATATTATGGATTTGAAAAACATTAATGGATCATAGGTCATTCATAAGCTGAGTTCGCTGTAAAAACCACTTTTATTAGACATATTGACATCCCTTTCATGTAAAATTACTTTTTCAATTACATCAGCTCACAAATTTAAAGAGAGCGTTGGCCTAAAGAAATCATCCACATTCTTTGGTATTGCTGCCACCATTTGTATTATGTTATTATTAGCTTATGTGAAGATTTTAAATGGTGTTACATATAAAAATATATAGTAATCATCATCATCAGTAATGGTGATACAAATTTCCGGACTCAGAGGTCGTAAGAATGAGTTTCATTATTATTAAGACGAAAGGCTATACATTTTTATTTCGATTTTATTTCTAGCAAGATGCTGAAATCATCGAATTTCAAATCAGTTTAACATTTTATCTACGAGCAAGTCTTATGGGGAAAATAAGCAACACTTTTGGAAATAGCCTTTTTTTATAAGGCAGTTTTATTTGCGAGCCAACAAATCTCACCAGATTCATAAATGTTCCACAAATTTTGTGTCTCGTTTGAAAATGAGTTTTTTCATTACTGATCTTACTTCCTTGAGGATTTTCATCTCCAATCAAATATATTCAGAGTGCATCACAGGTACAGATGTCTCTCCAGCAGTCAATATTATTTCTTAGCTATGTTTTGTTAAACGTTATAAATTCGCAATAAATTGCAAATGCAAAGTATGCATTGATTTTTTAAATAATATGTAAAGCCGTGCTAACATGTTGAAAAGTTAAATGCAAGTGCTTATTCTAATTGTTGGGAGATTTAATTCTGAATCGCAGAGAAGTTTCTGACGAATCAAATATTATTTTATAAAAAGTATTTTTTCAACACTTACGCGCCACAAGCGATGCCTTTAGAAGGGATGCGTATATTATGGATGTTATTCCGCCCAACATGGATGCTCCCCATGTGAGCATATTCCCGTCGTCTTCTTCCGAATCTGTTCCGTGATTTTGAACTTGTGACGTGTGGGGAGGTCCATATTCAACTGGAATGTTTTTTCCGGTGGAGTATGTCACAAAAAGCGACGGCAGCAGTATGATGAATAACTGTGTCGTTCTCATTTCATATAACGGTCAGGTATAACTTCACTTCGCCACAAATTTAATATCAGAATAAAGGGCTAATGGAAATAAAAAATAATAAGAAATCCACAGCAAACTTATTCACCACTCGGAGTTCACAGGTTTAACTTCAAATTCGGACAAATATTTGTCCGAATATTTTTACCATCACGGAAAACTATACAGATAAAATATATTTTCCTCCAAGTGGAAAGTTTCATGTTCTAGCTACAAAAGGCTGCTGTGAATTTTTTGACAAGAGTTTAAGCCAAGTTAATATTATCACAGTTTTGTATAGTAAACTGTTTTCAAAATGTACTTGGAGAAATATAATTTGATTTCGCTTTAAAGCAAACACTTTGATTAGACAATTTTATGCTAAAAGTATCTTCAAATGTATTATTTATTGCAACGCTGGGTAGAAGCAGAAAAAAGCAATATTTTTGAAAAAATACTTGTTTAAAAGGCAGCTCTATTTGCGACTCAACAAATTTCACCACATTCGCAGATGTTCATGAATTTTGAATCATTTGGAAATTAAATTTTGATGACCACCGCTCTTATTTCCTTAAGGACTTCAATCTATAGTCAAAAGTGTGCAGAGTGGATCAAAGGTACTGATGCCTCTCCAGCAGTCAATATTATTACTTAGGATGTCAACGTGTTTTGTTAATCTTTATGCTCGTTATAAATTCCCAATAATCTTGCAAATACAAAATATGAATTGAACTGATTACAAATAATATAACAGACTTAGGAAGATTTTAAGAGTACTTCTCTACCGACTTCTTGTTAAGCGCCTACACCTGTCTCTTTGTATACGTAGTTGTGACCACAATGAATAATTTTTGACTTTATTCTGCAATAATTGGCATTTTCGAAAAGTATTTGAGACTATATTTTGCAATGTGAAAATGAACACTTGAATTTCTGTAGGGAAAATCAACTAGTGAAAATTTTCTTAGCAGAATTTCCGCAAATAAAGCTGCGCATAACAATTAATTGTAAAATAAGCATATGAACTTTTATATGCATATGGGCTTGGGTGGGTGCATTTTAAATCATGGAACCAAAAATAAAGATATTTATTTTTGGTTAAAGGGAGTATGACTAATCCGTAGTAAGCAATAATACTAAAATACATGAAATGAATTTAATCCGCCAAGAGAAATATGAACGTAATATATTCTTCATTTGTATTAATAACTTTTTCAGGAATAGCTAGTCTGCTGAGTTTGTACATTTTGTACATTTTGTCAGCAGTAAACACGATAGGTAGAAAATAATGGGGCAATGTATTTCCTGGCGATACAAAATTATGAATAATTATTCATTACATGAGTTGATGATTATGCAAAAACTGTATGCACGTTGTAAGTCCCAAATATCGTGTAACTACGTAATAAAAATTGGATTAGTTATAAATAATGGTAGAGATTTGTGTATAGTCCAAGGGAAATTGACAGCTAATATTTGGTATAAGTGCCCAAACATATCTCTTTTTATAGGCAATGGTGCCCTCACTAAATAATTATTGAACTTTCTCTGATTTTCAAAAGAAGTATTCCAAAAAAATGCATTTGAGATCACTCTTCTCATACTTTAGAATATTCTTCTGCAACAATAATAATATTGGTTAGGTTCTTAAACTATTTTATTCTTGGTAAATAATTCCGTTATCACGAGAATGAATATCTATATTTAAACAAAGCAATGTGCACCACATGTACAGGTTTTCTTGCAAAATATAAAAAGAAAAACTATAAACTTTTAAATTTTAAATAATATTCTATAATAATTAGAATTGCAATCCATGCCCGTTCTGAAACAGGCGGGGATTTGATGATCTTTCCGAGAAAATTGTTAACGAAGCGTGATTTTCTCTCGTCTCAAACTTTCATTAGTATCTCATTCAATATTCTGAGAGCAATCTTATATTTGTTACGATGATAAGAAACACGATAATAATATCTAAAATAAATTTTTTAATCTATCCTTACTTGATTGCTAAGTTTGCAAGAATTGCAACAATTTATATTTGCACTTTTCATTAAACACTTTCTGTTTGAATTGCAATAAATCAGAAGGATGAATAAATACAAGAATAAACTTGTTCACTGCTTGACAATGTTACGTTTTGCAGTGTTTAAAACATCGACAAAAATTTAAATGATTTTTAATGCAAAATCTCATGAAAGCCGTGTCTTGCCAAAGTTTCTGTTGTGCTAGGCATTTAGTCAAAAGTTGATATTCCGCAAATTCGAGCTCGGTTCTGTAATTGCAAGAATACTTGTATCTTCCTATTTTAAAAGATTCAGTTATCAGAACTTACAAGATTGAACCTAGATTTCGTTAAGAAGTAGTATTAGGTGAGTACAAGTGATTTTTCTTCGACAGAATGCATAGAAAAAAATTTTATTCGGATATATTTTGTAAATAACAGAGAGGATTAATAATTTTTTCGTAAGCTTAAGCGATTTTAAAATATTTTCGCATTTAAAAACGATTATTGCAAATGTTTGAAGCTTACAATTAAAATCAAATGTTTTCAAAGTTTCAGATGCATGATTTCTTATTGCAATGACTATGATCTAGATAAACATGGCAGACTATCGTCCAGTTTTATTTTGCATGGTTTACTCAAAAATGTATTGGAGTCATCACAATTCAAACAAAAGTATATGTCATATTTACGTAGCCTTATCTGGTCACAAATGATTCTAGAGCTAAATGTCTAAACGTCTTTTGCTGCTTAAGCGCAACATTCAAATGCATTCTGTTTAAATTTGTAAGAGCTTCATTATACTTTTTCAGATGCTAACAGACAACAATTAGGTATTTAAATTTAATGCTAATTTATCATTTAATTGCGAACATGCTACTTTTAGTGCAAGTGTAAGTTCGGCAATAATTTGAAGAGCAGTAAGTACTTTGTAATAAAGTTGATTGTTTTAAAATTTAAAGTCGTTATGACCACTTTTTTATACAGTCTTCTGGTAAAGGTCATGTTTCCAGTACGATTTGTATACTTGTAGCACGCTACTCAGTAGTCAATTGTTGCCCAGAGCAGTAAGTTTCCATTTGCATCAAGCATAGCTAGCTTAATTTCATTACAAATCAGCCAAAGTATGAAGCCACACGATATATCCAACTAAATAATACATAATCCCGTTTTAATTAGAATGATTGCCTATATTTAAAAAAGCATTGCCCACCACATGTATAGGTGTCTTTGCAAAATTTAGAAAGAGAAAATGTAATTTTTTAAATTTTCAGTAATATTTTGAGACAATTAGAGTTTGAAACACCTGAAAATTTTAAAAATGTACTGTCAACAAGACAAAGTTTTCTTTTGTATCAAACTTTATAATCTGAGAGCAACCACGTATTGCTTAAGATGATGCTGATGAGTCTAGTAATATGGACAAATAGCATTAGTTTGTACTGTTGACTGGAGATTAGTAACCGTAATTTTGTGTAATTCCAAATAATATGCGATGTTTTGCCACTTTTAAAATGCCTAATTTTGAACAGTGATGATTCCAACGGACAAATTACACCAAAGTTATACACAAAAAAGGAACTTTCGCAGACGATGCTTAATTGGTTTTCTTTGGGCATCATTATCAGGTTGGCTCCAATCTATTGCTTCTATTGTGATTATGGAAGTCTTGGTTGCTAATGACAGATTATCTCACAATTCTATTTCTTATAGTTTACTCAAAAAGGTATTTGAGTAATCATAATTCAAATAAAATATACATCATACATCTGCATATTTTGCTACATGACCCATAGTGCTCCTAAATGATTTTAACGCTAGGTTGGTAGAAAGAAATTATTTTTATTTGTAAAGTGAAAAACATTTGGTAAATTTTTTATTACTATCGGTACACTTTTTCAGGCGCAGACATGCTAATAAGAAGACTATATATTTTTTTATAAAATGGAGGATTACACATCCGTAGTAAGCAGTAATACTGAAGAGCTTAAAATAAATTACATAAATCAGTCACGAGAAATATAAACGTAATACATTTCCCATTTGTATTTATAACTTTGTCGTGATTAGCTAGTAAGTTGAATCTGTATCTTGCGTTAGCGGTGAATACGTTGTTTGCAGAGTTTGTCCGGTAATCATCATTCCTAATTCATCAGAATGCTGAAGCATTGCAGCCAATATGCTGCAATATTGAATGACTATCGATTAAGAAATATTTTCTCTTCGGAAGAATATACTGATATGTTTGCTATTTAATTGCTAACATTGTACGTTTAGTACAGCGCGGATATAAGGTCTTTCGTTGGTTTCAAAACGATCCAGCATGAATCATGCCTTTTCATTGTCTCATACGAATTTCACGATAATCATAATGATTTCAAGTAATAAATGCTATTAAATAATTACTCATGGTCCATTAATGACCCCGGTGGTAATTGACAAAAGTTCATTGGCTATGATGCTCCACGTTAAGCACAGAAGCACTTGGTATTTTGCCATAAATTTGATTTCTTTCAAGATTACGAAACTTATTTAAATATTTCTGTAACCGCAATACATGTGATATTTGAGTGGAGCCAGCGTATTGAAAAATTCGCATATCTGGTATCCCAACATTTCAAAATTAGGAATATTTTAGGTCGCACCGTATTTTCTGCGAAACCTAATTTTTAACATGCCAACAATGTGTATGTAGTTCTAAAAGGAATGAATTTAACAAAATTTGTAATATTTCATTTAATTTATATGTATGGTGACGCAATATAATACAATAGAGCAAATACCAACACTATTTATAACCTTCCTTTTGCGTACGATTACGTTTTATAATTAGTCAAAAAGAAAATAAGGGAAATTAATGCTGTAACCGGCATAAGCAATGTAGGCTTTTAACCGATATCCGTTTCTTCGAGAGTGGAATTTGAGTAAAGGTTTCATAATACTAAAGAAGCTAAAACATAATTAAAATTAAAATCATACTTTTCGCAATGTTTCTCTGTGCCACTCTGGTAAGATTATGCTAGTTTTTGGAGCTTAAGTTTTAGGATAGGAACGAGCTTTTTAAGTCTCCAAATAAAATTAGTCCTGTCTTATAAAAATCATGAGTATCTTTCCTTTTGCAGCGATTTGATTAGATTCTCTCCAGTTTCCGGCCATTTCACTTACAATGTTGTGGAATTGAAATTATAATGTGGATTGATTTCTTGCATTAAATCTAATAGTCTTGGTTAATAAATTTAAATTCTATAAAAAGTACGGTAAAAATGAATGCCCTGCCTTGTTTCTTCGGTGTGTCATTGCCATGTGATGAGCTCCCTCTCCGGTCGTCATGAAGCTAGTATGTATGTGTGTGTATATGAAGTTGAAAGTAGACTTCCACTAAAACAACTGAAATCTGCAATCTGACTGATGCCTTAACTGTATAGGTTAAAATAATTGATAGAACAACATTCTAGTTTATACCCGACTAGTCTTTTTGAGGAAGTCTATCTACGATTAAAAATTCTTAGAGTACATCACAGGTACTGATGTCACTCCAACAAGTTATTATTATTTTGCTTCATTAAGCTGCATAGATATCAATTAATTCCAATGGGTAATTAAACCCAGAAAATGAGGAAGAAATTTAAAATAATAAAGGCAGAATTTGATGTTGCTCCCCATGTAAGCATGCTGTTTTCGTCTTACGTTGTTTATCAAAATAATATTTGCGGGCAAATAATAGCAAATATTTAAAAAGGATGTCATATTTTGCTTCAACCAATCGATTTTTCAAAGAAAAACATTTCAAATCCGTTACAAAGCGTTTTTTCGAAATTCGAATATAAATTAGATAACATACTAAATGGTTGTTTACAGACGATACTTGATTAAATAACAAACCAAGAAAAAAGTTAACTTATTCTTATCACGGTACTATAAGGTGAAAATGTTTTCAGAATGTACCTGAAGACATTTCGTAAGTAAATAGCTTAAATAGATAATTTTTTTGCCAAAAGTATCTGCAAAAAATATTGAGTATCACAACGCTGAGTTGAAGTAGGAAATACTTATGCTTTAAACAGTCTATAAAATCAAGGCCCCAAAATGATGGAGAAATTTTTAAAAGCAATGGGACGATAAAATTGCCATCAATAGAACCCTAAATTTAAAAAGTGGTTCATTGAGATAAGATTTTCATCTCAATAATTTTATAAATAGACATAATGTTTGTCAAAGTCAAGTTTTGATTTTGTTGCGTAGATGGCGGAAGTAAATCCATTCAAATTTGACTGTAAAATACCAAAAAACCAACTTATAATTCAAGTTTATAGAATACTTCAGTGATAGCAACGTTCACTGAGGTTTTTGTCGTGCAATCTTTGCAGCTTTTATTGATTGATGATAACACACGAGCCGTCAAAAGCGAGATTTATTTCTTTGTACGAGTTTTATCAGTTTGATAGTTAAAGTGTGCTTAATATGTACTTATTTGTAATTTTTATAGAAAATAGAGAATTGATTATGCTCATTTTTTCTAGAACTGATAAATCCATATTTAGTGTAAGATATACGCAGTGGGCATCAAATGTATTGATGTCAATGTACCATTTTCCCATTTAGGTGTGAAGTACTCAAAATTTCTATTTAGTTATATTTTTGATAGATTATATCTGGCTTTATATTTCGTTTTGTTGTTAATAAAAAGATGATCTTTGTATATTCACAGACGCTTATTCTTTAAGAGAGAATATTCCATTCGTATGTTTCGTGTCTACGCTGCCTCACAGATTATATTTCAGTCGATATATGAGAATTGTTATCACCAGTAGCTCAGGAGTATCTGTCAGGAAAGGAAATCAAAAACATTCACTAATAATTTTAAATATATCCTAGTAGTCCTTTTATTGAATCCTTATGTGTGTGGATTAGAATTTTTTTGTGCACTTCTGAAACCTCAATATCAGAATAAGGGCGATTCTAACGTGTGAGTGGGATTGTAAGTCGAATTTACCTTCTTTTATGAAAAACGCAAATCTTGGTGTCATTTTCAAGTAGACATTTATTTTCTTGGGAATGGCGAAATCTAAAATATACAATTTTTTGAAATTATTATTTCCTTATCCACAGAATAGAAATAGTTCAAGGTAATTTTTTAGTTATTTTGCTTGCTTTAGTTAACTAGATAGTTAATGAAATGCATGCATAAATACAGAGGTAAACAATGTAGTAGTTACGCTCTGTAACCACTTAATCTCGTAAGTTATTATGCTAGCTTAGCTTTACATATTTAGAATGAATGTAATATCAGCAGTAATATCTATGCCGGCTGGTTTTTTGAATTATTCCACAAAACGTGTAGTCCGAGAGCGACATTCGGTTGTAGCATGCTTTATGTAATTCGGTAAATACGGTAAGCCAATTTTAGGCTTGTTCAATTAAGTGAGTTTTTGCTTTCAATATACTTGATTTCTTTAACAAATTTACATTCAAATTATTACTAGTCTTAAAATTGACGCGATAATTTAAACAAAAAACTTTTGCTCAATAACGTGGAAGATTAACTTTTAAAAGAAAATCGAGTAGACTTTGCCTTTTGTACACATTCGGAAGATTAAGAATAGGTAATTTGTATCACATGTGATATGATGTGATGTAAAAATTGGGAAGTCAAACACGCAATTAAATTCAGCATGCAGCATGAGACAGTTCACTCTTAAATTAATATCCTATAAAATTTTTAACCAGGCTTACATTCTCAACAAAGTACTAAGAAACGTAATGAAAGCTAGATTGGACATTAGCGAAGCAATTTTCTACATGTTATAGCATTTCAGTGAAACGCAATCACTAAACGCAATTTAAAAATAATACAAGCACACAAACCTAAATACGTCACTTAAATTGATGCTTATCCTTTTCAATTTAGAGCAATTATACATTATGACCCACTTTTATTTCCGACCTTGCTTGGTGTTACACAACGAAGTTATATTCCAGCTTCATTTCTGATAATAAATTGCATATAAAAAATGGAAAAAACAAAAGAAAAAAGGCTATATAACTACTCATATGATATGATTTGATTGATAGGAATTATTTCCTTAAGTTTAGTCTTTCGGCAAAACATTAACAAATTCTAGGAATCTGTAGATGTCTATTTAATATAAAATATTAGCAGAATAGTTCACATGTCACATGTTAATTGATTTTATTAACTAGAGATTATCCAATCCGGAATTATCTATGTAGTAATTTATATTATCCAGAAAACAGCACTAGTGGCCTAAATAACAGCTTCCAGAATTGCGTAATTGGACGAATAATCAGTTATGGTTTGAAATGACTTTCTTTTGAGCTTTTTTAAATTCTCGTTTTTAAAAATAACCTTTGCAGTTTTAAACAACATCTTTGTTCCCTGAAATGATAACTGGTTTTAGATGAATACCCGAAAAAAATTGCCAGTCTTGGCCTCAGCACACCGAGCTTCTTAAAGTTTTGTTTTTTTGATATCCGGCGATATATTTTAGGCATAAGTAGTATGGACATGATAAAATTGCATAAAGTCGAACAATAGTACAGCTCAAAGTATGGAAGTTCTTCAGTTATTGTTGTCATCTTTATTTTTTTAAACGTCATGCCTAAATATGTCCATTAAACAGGACTTTAAAAAATTCCCTGGCGTTTAAAGAACTTTTATGGAAATTCATGAAAAGAATGCTCACAACAATAGTTTAGAGATAATAAGCAAAATATTATGTATATTTAATCACAACACACGAAAGATGGAAAGGTAAAATATTTTGCAATTATGCTCCGTTCAGCGCAATGTGGACACAAAACAAAGTGTTTAGATTATTATCACTGATTATTTTATCCTCGATTTGATTAAAATCAATTTTTGGAGTAAAGGTGTTAACGTATCTTTAATACAAGAAATTTCGTCTTTTAAATGGCAATATGCACAGGTCACTTTCAAAAATGTATTGAAAGTGGGCCACAAGTACATATAAAAATATAATGTACTACTGCAGATACACAGCGAACACTATGGAGAAAATGATGTACTCAAATTATGACAATTCTTGGGAAAAGTTTCTTCCCAGATGACGTCTTAATAACAACATACCCCGCCTTAATTTTTTGCTAACTTCACTTAGTCTACTGCTATTAAAAAGTTTACAAATTTCATACATAAATGCAGAAGTAAACGATGTATTAGTTACGCTCCGCAAACAGTGCATCTGTTAGGTCAATTTGCGTACACAGCTTTACATAATTTTGAACAAATATGATATCAACAGTATCATCTAACCGTAATACTTATACAATTTTTCCACAAAACATGTAGTCAAAGACCGACATTTCGTTGACGCAA
>JAQIXW010004654.1:0-11286 GCA_034700685.1 Willowsia buskii | reverse complement strand
GTTCCGGCTGCCATCAACCAAATAAAAAGTGTCAATTCATAAAATACTTCACTTCATTATACAATCTCACAAAGATGCCCAGTGAAAATTGAAATATAAATGGTTATGCAGACAATATATTTTGTGTGGTTCATTCTTATCACATTGCTTAATGAGTTTCTCTGAGAAAGTCTTACATAAAGAATAACTATTTTTTCCAAACATAATTGCGCACCAGGTTGTCAACTATTATTCTCGTAATAATTTATTATCTTTGTTCCATTTTAAATTAATTTTTGTCAGAAATTATTTTATTCCTGAAATGCGAGCTCACACAAATTTCTATTAATGCTTGCAAATATCCCATCTTAACGTAACTGTCTTTTTATTTAAAAAACGACAAGAAATCACGGCAGGAATAATATACAGACATTATTAACAGTCTGTATACTGTGATTTTTTAAAATGTAGTCCTTTTCTTTCTTTTTTGTTACCAAAATTTTCACTTCAAATCACAAGATACAACCACTACCTTTACAGCAACTCTGCCCTGGTTTCTAGTCCTCTTAAAATTGGAATGTATTTCTTTAATATTTCAGTAAGTCGTTTTCGAATACGTTATAATATTATGCTATTTGTCTAAGTTCAATATAAAATAGTTATAAAAATAAATCCGCGTGTAAAAATGAAAATTCCTGATGAGTGCATGAGCCGATTGTACACCGTTTAATTTTGTTGAATTTTGAAATCTTACCTAGATCATAGTAGATGATCGGCAAGCATTTTAACATTATTTTATGCTTGTAGTGGAATCACGAATAAATAACCGCTTCTTTGTTAAGTGCTGTTCACTTTCATTTCGATTTCACTTTGCTGTTATGAAAATGTTATTAGTTGGAAATTTATTAATTTATCTGAAAAATCTGTTCCTACACTAAAGCATACACTTAATTTTTGACGAACATTATTTCAATAATCAACAACTAACGATAAGTTAAAAGATAAAATTCATACAAGGAATCGTGATTTCGTTTTTTTGTAGGCACTTATGTTTCCTTTCGTTATGTGTGGCATGCGTTAATAAGAAAATCTCTTGCTGTTTGTTCCAAAAAAATCACAAGTTTGATAAAGGTGATATGATATGTCTCTATTACAGCATACAAACTGTGTCAGGAAAGTGATTATTCAATATTATTATGATTATTTTTGCGATATATTTGATGTTTCCAGTCGCACACATCTCCTGTTTCTAAAAAAACAGATGATCATTTACTTACACTGAAATAGTGTGTAATCACATGATATAATAAGTAGCACGTGTAGACGATTTTTTAAATATTTTCTCGCTCATATTCTTTGCCACATAAAGATTGCTAATTAATGTTCCAATGAACCTCAACCCATAGGAGGAACAGTCATTAGCCAGATATCACATTGGTAGCCGATGAAAACAATATGTGACTGCTTTGGTCGTGTCGGATCCTTCGCATTATTCAGTGGAAACGGATCTCCCCTCCTCAGTACCTCTACGTCATTTTCGCTTTATGCTATATGATACGTCTTCCCTTCCATTTATTAATTGTGAATGATACGTAAATAGCTATCTAAATTTACGAGATGTTTAAAATATTTTCTAGCCAATAATTTTAATAGACACATCTTGTATCCTTTCAAGCAGACAAAATTGGCAATCCTTGTGCAAAAAACTGCATATAAATCTTTTCTAGTTAGTTACAAAATACTTTCTATGAATTTCTACAATATTTTTCCAATTCAAGCGAATAGGCTGATACATGAGCTAATTTAAACATAATTATTACTTAAAACAAATATATTTTTATCCGCATTCACTCGTTCATACTTGTAGTCCATTAATTGTTTTTTGTCATCGTTTGCCCCAACATGTGATCTGTAATTTTTCACATGAGTGAATCAATGTCTATCAAATAAAACCCGTTTTGTTTTACCTGCGTGTATTTTTTATCACTGGAAAGTGACGAATTCTCAAATCCGACTGATGAGTTTATTTACCTACTTTTTATGAAAAGGTGAAGGAAGTACATATCAGTAAATATTCAGTGAAAACTGAAAGCTTTTTTAGTATGTTAGTTTTGTTGAATGAATTTTGGCTCAAGGCTTGTGTCATCACCAAGAATATGAATAAAACGAAGACGTTGACGAACCTACATATTTATTCGTATTGTTATCGTGCAAAGAATAAATATACGACGCACAAATACCTCAAAATTCATAATTGTTAAATTCTATACCAAATGTTTTTGAATCATCACAAAACGTATTTTTATAAAGGCGGTCATTTTTATTATTTCTTCATGCGTCCCAAAAATACAAACCCGAAGTCCTTGTATCCGGCTACTCGGCCATATGAAATGAGTACTAACAAATGCAAACAATTTTCTAGTTGGATTCTCTTATATACTTATATTGTCATGGTAGGGCACAAATCGATAAAAACAATATGTGACGGCCTTGTCCCTCTTCCCTATTTTTACTGAGCAGATCAATGCTTCATTTCTGAGGACCGCTTCTATTGTCTTTAGTATTGTTGCGTTATCTCTGTAGACATGAAAATATATGTGGATACAAAAACAAGTATTTAGGTTGAATCTACAGAATATGTATTGTAGCATGTTTATCTAACTTTTGTGACAATAGGTCACTGTAAATGTTTTTTTGTCATATTGAGTTACTAGATAAAATATATCTGTGTTTGTAAGCAAATTTTTTTATGCTAACAAATTAATTCAAATTTTTCATGCTAAATGCTGCTTGACTTTGTGCAAAGAAAGAAATCTCTTTTCATCCTACTCCATTCATGATTCTAAGCATAATTTTCACTTGTTCCACTATAATAAAAAAAATCCTCAACTAAAGTGATTTTGCTCATCCCATAAATCAAATTTTTCTGTCTGTTATCATTCTTGCCTTTTTGAAACACCCCAAAGCAAACAGTAATTTTTGCCTTCAAAAAAGAACATATTATGCCTGATTTCTTTTGTCAAGTAATTTTACCATTTTCAACACTTTCCCATACACGCCAATAAGACAGAAAATGTTTTGGTAACATGATGTCAAAATGTTTCAGATCCATGTTTGCAGTGCGGTGATTGCATTCATCACATATACGCCGTAAGTATTGATTCAAACAATTTTTGGGTAGAAATTAGCCCAAGATGTTTCAGTGGTCCAAGATTTGCGGAAGAAAAATGCTATGTTAATGCACTTGCGTATGTTATACATTGCCTTTGCCCAATCTAAGGTGTCAGCTAAGTTTGTTTAAACATCAAAATGAACACAACATCACAGTAACTTTTAGTCGTTCTTATCTTATAATTCTTATCTAATCTTATAACTTAAAATCGTTGTTCCATCCTAAAAATTTTGTCAGAAATTATTTTATTCGCGAAATGAGAACTCACACAAATTTTTATTAATGCTTCCAAATATCCCATCTTATCAAAACTTACTTTTTATTAAGAAAACGACAAGAAATCCCAACAGGAACTAAAAACAGTTTGCATACTGTGATTATTTTAAAATGTAGTCCTTTACACATTTTTGTTACCAAACTTGTTTTCTTCAAAACATTAAGTTTCTAACTACCCCACTAATTTCGCTCATTGGTTATAAAAACTGGATAAATGGATAAACAGGTACAACGAAGATTTCAAAGCTCTTTTATAATCGGCAGTTACAAGTTTCGTTTCAAAGAACTACTACTTTCACAGCAACTCTGCTCTGGTTTCTCGTCCTCTTAAAATTTAGAATACCTTTTTTTAGTACTTAGGTAAGACGTTTTTGAATACGTTATAATATTATATGCTACTTGTCTAGTTTTCATATTTAATAGCCTTTTGAATAAATCCGCGCGTCAACAGGAAAATTCCACATGAGTGCATATGGCAGTTGTACGCCGTATAGTTTCTTTGAATATTAAAATGCTATGGGAAGCTAAAAGATGAATCAGACGAAATTATCCGTTGTTTTATGTTTCTGCTGGAATTACATACATAAATGTACATCTCTTTGTTAAATGCTGGTCACTTCATTTTAGGTTTCCCATTGCTGTTTTGAAAAATGTTATTTACTGGAAATTCATTAATTTATCTGAAAAATCAATTCCTGCACTGAAATATACAATTTTGGCTTATTGTTTGCACCAACAAATTTTTGGCCTCAAACTCAAACATTTTCATGTTACGTCTAACACTAATCACGATGTAGTTTTAAAATAACATAACAAGATAGAGTCACAAGTCACCCCTCGTGCAACAAAAATTTCAATTTCGAGCCTCTTTTATAGTGAGAAGTTACAAAATTTCCTTTACAAGAACAACTACCACATTTACTGCAACTCTGCTCTGGTTCTTGTGATTGCAAAATTTAGGATGCATCCCATTCAATTTTCGGTAAGGCCTTTCTGGAATACGCTGTATTATAATCTACCACTGGTCAAGTTTAATATTTAACAGCTCTTCAAATAAATCCGCGTTTCAAGTACAAAATTCCAGATAATTGCATGTACCAATTGCACGCCGTTTAATTTCTTTGACTATGGTATTGCTACACAAACCTTAAGAGATAAGATAGGCATAAAAGCCATAATGTTTTGCGCTCGTCAGGAAAAACAAAACGTCTTTTCTTTGTACTGGCATATCATTTTAGGATTTATCACTTTAATTAATTATCACTTTGCCTTATTAACTACTGAAGGCATTTGGTAGCTGAAGCTGAGAAGTAGTTTATGTTTTTGATGTGTTTGTCTGTCTGTAAAAACGATATTCAAACGAACGAAATTCTGGTAAGTTTATCCTCGACCAAAAGGATTTTGCACGGATCATAAATCAAATTTTCCTGATTGTTATCATTCTTACCTTTTTGAAGTATCCCAAAGCAAACTGTAAGTTAGTTATACCACCTTCCATTTTTGTTGGTTCCCCTCCCCTATAGAATTTTAGTTTACCCTGATTTCTTTCATTAAGTGATTTGCCTTCTTTCAACACGTTCTCAGACATATCAATGAGGCTAAAAATGCTTAGGTAAACATGATTTCAAAATGGCACAGATCCTTGTTTTCACAAATTTATGTACAAGGAGTTTTTGCTCTTTTCGTGCCTGAAAGGGTCAAGGGTTGACTTTAATGTTACTGAAAAAAGTCATTATTATGCAACCATTCAAAATAGTGATTACATGCATCACTTGTACGCCATAAGCATTTATAAAAACTAATTTTTGGGTTACTATTGCATTTAGATAAGAACTTCACATCATTTTCAGAATAAAAATACAGCATCAATAAAATTGTTTTCCTCCTCATTTACCGCAACATGTGGTCCATAATTTTGCACTTGACTGAATCAATGTGTATCAAATAAAAAAAATTCTCTCTTACCTGTGCATATTTTTGATCACTGGAAATTCACAACTTCTCAAATCTGATCGATGAGTTTATTCACTTACTGTTTATAAACAGGTGAAGGAAAAACATATCAGTAAAATAATATATGAATATCCGATCCTCTTCAGTTTGTAAAAATGAAGATGACTTCAAGGTCAGTGCCAGGACTAAGAATATGAACGGCGGATAAATTGATGAAAAACATTAGCTGACTTTTCAAATTAGTAATCATGCAAAGAATAAAATGTACGCTCTCCAAATAACTCAAAAACTCATGATTGCTAAACTGACTTTTGAATCCACACGAAATGTATCCTTATTCCTTCTACAGACAGACTTTTTTCTTATATTTCATTATGCGCCCCGCCCCCTTTTCTTTACCCTGATTTCTTTCATCAAGTAATTTTCCCATTTTCAACACTTTCCCAGACAAACTAATGAGGCTTCAAATGCTTGGGAAAATATGCTGCATGCAGCAAACATTAATTTATATTATAATCTTACCACTGGTCAAGTTTTCGTATTTAATAGCTTTTCTAACAAATCCGCAGGTCAACATGAAAATTCTTTGTATTATCAAATCCTACTTTGATAATGGAAGATGTGACCACCTCAAAAACCAGAATATTTTATGCTGGAAACTTGTGATGGAAACACGTATAAGTTTCCCCCTCTTTGTTAAGTGATGTTCCTTTCATTTTAGGCCTACTTTTGCTGCTGTCAGTTTATTAATTTATCTTAAAAATCTGTACCTACCATAAAATATGCCCTCAATTTTTATGAACATATGATTGTTTCAATAATCATACTATGGATAAGTTGAAAGTTGAAATCTTTATTAAAAACATGATTTCGTTTTTTATATAAACACGTATGTTATAAAATATATTTCTTCCACATTTTCATGTGTCTGATGTTCTTTTCTTCCACAATTTCAAATGTCTGATGTTCATTTCTTCCACCAAATCATTTGTCTGATGTATTTTTCTTTCGCATTTTCAAGTGTCTGAACATAGATATAATGAGACGATAAGAAAATCTCTTGCTGCTTGTTCCTATTATATGATACGTCCTCCCTTCATTTTATTAATTGGGAGTGGGACGTAAGTAGTTAATTAAATTTACTTATTTGAAGACATTTTCTGACCATGGATTAAATAGATACCTCATTTATACTCATACTCATCATTTGTTTCCCTTTTATTTAGCCCAGCAGGTGGTCTTTAATTTTTCACTTGAGTGAATAATGTCTATCAAACATAAATGGTCTTTCATATCCTGTGTGTATTATTTGATCACAGGAAAATAATGAAGGATGAATTAATTATTGGTTATTCAGTTAAAGTTTGTTAGTTGTGTCAAATGAATTTCGGTTTAAAGGCAATGTATGCACTCAAAAAATGTGAAAGAAAAAGAGCAGATACAACCTATGTTCACCATGAGTATAGTAAACACACAAAGAATAAAATTGACGGTGTACAAATGCCTCAAAATCCTATCTTTTGTTAAATTCTGTACAAATCTAGTTTTGAATCCACAGGAAACAATTACTTATACAGGCTGTCTTTTTTCTACTCATTCTTAATGGATTCCAAAATACTAACTTGAGTTACCCATAACAGACAACGCAATCATATAAAATGAATAGCGGCACGTGTGAACAATTTTCAGGACGGATGTTCCTATACATTATTTTGCAATGGCCATTTTAGGACACAAATCGATAAAAACAATACGAGAGGATTCCACATTCTTTCTGAGCAAAAGAAATCTTTCTGGTGAGGACTACTTCTACTCTCCTCAATATTGCTGCGTCATGTATGTATGTACATAGTTCTTAGTACACGGTAAAACATGGATGCAAATAAATATTTAGCTTGAATCTGCAGAATACAGAATGTTGCATGTTTTTGACAATTGGTCATTGTATTGTTAAGGTTGGTTTGGTCGGATAAAGTTATAGTGCTTGACTTTGTGCAAGCAAAGAATTCCCTTTTTTATCTTATTTAATTTTCGATGTTAAGCACAATTTGCATTCGCTCTACTACAATATAGAAATCCCCAACCGAAGTGATTTTGCACTCATCTTATCGGTTATTATTATTGCTTTTTGAAACATCCCAAAGCAAACAGTAATTACGACTCTGAAAGAAGATCCCATTAGCTGTTCCAGCAGTCATTTTTGTAGGTTCCCCGAAGGTTGTTTAGTTTACCCAGATTCCTTTCGTCAAGTAAGTTACCTTATTTCAGCACTTTCCCAGAAAAATCAATGAGGTCGAAAATCCTTTGGAAAACCTGATATCAACATGTTTCGGATACTTGTTTGCAGCAATTTAAAATACGGTGATTACATGCATCACGTGTACGCCATCAACATTGATTAAAACAAATTTCGAGTAAATGCTTTTACAAGATTTAGTTCAGACATAACTCTGGGATGAAAAATAATTCTGTTACAGTATAGCTGTGTATCAGTGGCTTTGCCAATTTTTCGGAGTGATCTAAGATTATTTAAAAATCACACACAACGACAACACAATCACAGTAATTTGTGGAATACGGAAATCACTGAATCTGTTAAAATATACAGTATTTCACTGCCTACTACACACTCACGTTGGTGAGGAGCAAAAGATTATTGTGTTACTTCATCAATAAAAATGAGTTAATAAGAATTTCAGTTACAAGATCCCTTTACGAGAACAACTTCTCCATTTACTGCAGTTCTGCTGTGATTTCTCGTCTTCTTAAAATTCAGTGTGCATCCTAAAATTTCGGGAAGACGTTGTTGATTACGTTAAAGTATAATCTTACTACTAATCAAGTTCCATGTTTATTGTCGACATAAAAATTCCAGAAAAAGGCATGTGCCGATTGTGCGCTGTTTAGTTTTTCTTAATACTAAAATACTATGTAATATATATAAGATGTTAGGTGCAAAAACAATGGGATGTCGTCTGCAAAGGCAAACAGAAAAGAAGTAAGTTTTATTTATTATTTAATATGTTTTTCTGCACGTGTGTCTTTCGAGTTGAAAGGAGAAAATCAAAAGGGGCATACATGTTTATTTCGGAGAAGTCACAAGTGTGTGCCTTACGTCGCGCTTGTCTATCTAGCTGTCAGCTGTCTGTGAGTTTCTCTTTTTGTTTTGGAGGATGAGCTTGTCACTGTATCACTTTCAAATAATCCTATCGACTTTGTGAAAAGTTTGGAGGAGATTTTTTTGAAAGTTGATATTTTACGGATTTTAAATGTTAGTTTTTTTTATCCTGTTTGATGTGACAGGTTGGTAGGGATTGATTTCACTCTTTTGTTTTTTGATTTTGTGTTTTTCTTCGTGTTGTGGGAAAATGTTTATTGAATTTAGTGGGGAAAGGGAAAATATGTTTACTGAGAAAATGTATAAATATAAGTGGTATAATGGCTTGTATGTTCTACTGGGGCAATGCAAGACGACTAAAAATTTGAATTGAAATTTGCATAAACTCTTTGCAAATTTTGCTGATTTGGTTCTTCCTGAATACTGTTTGGTTTTACGCTGATTTTGAGAATATTTTTACGCCACAAATAATCTTTTGTATCAAATGGGAGTTTGACCCACATGAGATGCTTTAATGCCATTTAAGTTCAAGCTGTTAGAGCAAAATATAGATTTTTTATGAAACTATTCATGTTATATCACTAGTCACAATAAGCAAGGTTTTGCTTTGGTCAGCTAATGCCAACAGGAAACAACTTGTTTAACATATTCAAGACTGGCTTATTATAGAATACACTTTTTAGTTTGTCATCAGTTTTAGGAAACTATGCAATTATGAAAATCAACATAAAAAGAGAACGGAGATGATAGAAAAGGTTTAGATGTTTAGTTTTAGCACTTCATCTTGTATCACGGGTATCACATAATATTCCATTTTAGCTTCCTGTTTGTTCAGAAAACATAATTAAAATGAGTTTAAACTTTACGCATGCGCATGTAAACTTTACTGGTATGTATGTATTTAGGGTGAGAATATATAAGTAGATGTTTTCGAATGCGCGTCTAATGACTTTACTGTTAACTCTGTAATGCAGCTCCGAATTGGTCTTTGTTTTCAATCATTCCCAATAATGTAAATTGTAATTTATTTCCATAAGGTCGATAAATAAGAGACTTGTATTTTGTGCAAATTGCCCTTGAAAGTTCAGCAATTGATCGGATATGCGACAGCGTGAACATTTTCATAGAGAAAACCGATGTAAAAATGGAAGCATAAGACAAAATCTAACACAACAAGAGTAATCGATACAAATAATATGTGCTTTCTCTTTTTCATCCAGTAGAGGTTTTTCACCCACCTTTTTATCATTTAGCTGAAATTTCAAATTATTGTTATTTTTAAAAACATTTTTGTCATTTAATTCCTGATGTCCAAACTCAACCGAATTTATTTTCTTATCAACCTTTGCAACTTTGCTTTCCCAACGAGATATTTTTATTTAGAGAACTCTACGAAGAAACCATGATAGGAACTATCGGTTGTCTGTATACTAATATCAATTTGAAATACAACATTTTTTTATATTTGTTATGAAGATTTGCATCTCCATTTATTTATGTTTCTAATCACCCAAGGATGCAAGTGACTATTTAGTTGTAAAAGAACAGAGTATACGGTCATTCATATAAACTCGTGACACATACCGAAAACATTCAAATTACATCTACCGTGTCACACAAATATATATGCACATATTATTTTTAAGTATACAATGAAACCATATGAATGCACAGTAGATATATGCATAAAAACGATCAGCATAGATCATAAGTAGATAAAACAACATGTGACGGTCTTGTGCTCTTTTTTCATCCAGCAGTGTCAAGTCCCCTTTACAAGAACCGCTAATGCTTTCCCTACAACTTTGCTTTCTCATCGTGTTAACATTAGTGACTAATAAATCTTTTATTAGTTCATAAAAATATTGGTGAGATATTTTAAATATGACCTAATTATATTTCCCACTACAATTAAGATTCAGGGTCCCTAAATTTTTGGTTATAATATTTTGAATACGTCATATTGTAGGTTTGTTTATATTCAATTTTCATATTTAATGTCTCACTTTCAATCAATCTGCACTTCAACCAAAGAAGTCCTGACAAGTGAAATTTTGATTTGTACGCCATTTATTTTATTTGAATAGGGAAATCCTATATACGACATAGTAGCTATCTTGGAAATCCAAAAGTTGGAGTATACTATGAGACTCTCGAATTCTGATAAGTGATGGTCACATCATGTGAGGCTTCACTCTGATGCTTTCAAAAATCCCAATTATTACGATTTTTTAAAAATATACCTAAAAATCATTTGTTTGACTAAAAATCTTTATTATTTATGTACATATCTCTCTATAATCAACCAGTAAATTAAAACCTACATAAGAAAATATGATTTCGTTTTGTAAGTACTCTTGTAGGAATATATGTTCTACACTTACGCATCGCAAGCATCATAAGAAAAAAATGTTGTTTTTTTCAAAAGAGTAACACAAAAATTGATACAGGGTCTACATTCTTTTTAGGGTTGTCTATATTAATGCACCAGACTGAGTGTTTCCAATCGTTTCAAAAAATGATGACCATTTTCTTTAACTGAAATAGTGTACGGGTATATGAAATGAGCTATAACAAGTGCGGACGATTTTCCATCTGATATTTTTCCAGTCATATTCCTCGCCATATAAAAATTGTATATTAATCATGAAAGACATTAGCCAGATATCACAATAGTGGTCGATAAATAAAATGTGTGACGACTTTGGTCGTGTTGGATCCTTCGCACTATTAGTGGAAAGAAACGGGTTTCCCCTTTGCAGCACCTCTACGTCCTTTTCATCCTACG